>NJRP01001076.1:17072-28034 GCA_003063835.1 Aphaenogaster floridana
CCATTTAAGAAATTGAAGGTGACCTTTACATGATCTTCAAACAACTATCCAAGGTCAAACCAATGACACCATTTTATGTCCCCCTAGAAGTCACAAAACTTTTGTCTGAAACATTTTTCTCTAAACTCAACAGCGTTTGAAATATTCGCCTGGTTAGATTAAAATGAAACACCCTGTATATATTGTACGAAGACATATATGTAAATGAATTAATTTATTTTCATTGTTACACATGTTTACTCGATAACACTGCCTACCTTATACATGATGTCACGGTACTGAAGTTAGCGATGCATGTGTTACGCCTCTGTCTTTATTGATTTATTGCAACCTTACGTATTATATCAATCGTTTGTTTGATCTTGTCGTAGCCCATCCGCAGTCTTCATCGTTTTTTGAGCCGGGATCACGTGATTGTAACGCGGTCGATTCGAATGTTATAGCCACTACGTGGAGCTCAGGGATAGATCAATTCGACCTTTCTACTTCTTCAAGATTTGGCCATGGATCATCCTTAGTTGATCGGTAATCGACGCCCAATCGCGCACGCTTTCAATAAGCTTTCAGCTAGTTCAGAATTGTTTATCCTTCCACCTTCTATCGGGGTCTTATTTCCTCTCCTTCGGCTCCTTTTCGCTGATTGAGTCTAGAGGATCAAAAAAATGGTGATGATAGGCGCACAAACAAAACAAGAACTGTGCTGCCGCAGAATAAGGGAAATCCATGAGATCTCAGTGTTGGCTGATCAGGGGGGCGCCGCGCAGGCAAATTTTCTCGCGCGTTACCCGGACGTAGAAAGGATTGCGGAGGATTTTGAGGTAGCACATCTGAAGGTGTTGCAGAACGCCACGGCGGACTTCGAGGTGGAGGACAAGATCAGAGCTCAGTTTGATGTATTGCATTATGGAATAAAGGTCAAGTATGTGACTATTGTTGCTGCGCAGCGTCGCAACGCATTTAGCGCAATTTCCAGCCGTCATGTCGGCTCCAAGGTAAAATTGCCGAAAATTTCCTTGTCGATCTTCTCGGGAGATCTCGCTTTGTGGCCTTCCTTCATCTCTCTGTATAACAGCTCCATTCATGAAAACTCACAGCTTTCGCCCATCGAGAAGTATCAGTACTTGCTTGCTTCGTTGACGGGAGATGCGCTCAACGTCGTAAAGAATTTACCATTTGCCCCAGAGCATTACTCCGTCGCCTACGATTTGTTAGTTGGTCGCTATCAAGATAAGCGAAAGCTCGCTACCAATTATTGGCGCTCCTTAATGGATACCCGTCCACTGAAAGTGGACTCGGCCAAGGCCTTGTGCAAGTTATTGGATACGTTTAACGAGAATCTACGGGCGTTAAAGCTGATGGACTTTCCTACTGAGGACTTTATTTTGCTCAACATCTTACTGGATAAGCTTACACCGTCATTGAGAGAGAAGTTCGAATCGGAGCATCGCAAAACGAAAATACCGAAATATGCGCAATTGACCACTTTCATCGATGAATACAGTAAGGTTTTCATATCTGCCTCTAGCGGTTCTGGTGGTTCAAGCAAGGTAGGCGAAAGGACATCTAAGAGTCAAGGTCAAAGTTCGAAGTCATCGGTCTCCTCGTTCGTTACGAGCACGGCTGTGTGCCCAATCTGTGAAGAGTCCCATCTTGTAACAAAATGTCCTCGCTTTCTTAAATTGCCTGCCACGGAAAGGCACTCCAAAGCCAAAGAATTTAACTTATGTTTAAATTGCCTCCGATCTGGTCATCGCATGGTCAAGTGCCCTTCAACTTGGACTTGTCGGTCATGCCAAGCTAAGCACCATACACTATTGCATTTTGAGCGAACTCCTGCCTCGAATCCCGTGACAGCGTTGGAAGCTCCCGCTCCCAAGATTGTCTCGCATGCACAATCGGTAGCGACTAAGGCAAAAGGGACAGAAAATTCCTCTCTTATCACTATGACTATCACGTCGCAGTCCAAGTCAATCGTATTGCTGTCAACCGTCAGGGCCGAGATTTTGGATGCCGCCGGTAGACCCTTCCCGGTTCGCATTTTATCAAATTGCGCTAGTCAGTCCAATTTTATAACAGAAGATTGCGCTCTGAGGGGCGGCTTCTATCGCACGCACAATCGTAGAGTGGTTTTGGCGGTAAATGATACCAAGGCGGCTATCACTAGGGGCAGTACCTCATTCGTTATACGTGCGGGAAGTTGCAAGGACCTCCGCATACCAATCGCAGCCACGATTCTTCCGAGCATCTCGCTTCGACTGCCTAGCAGCCCTATAGAGGAAAAGTCCTGGAGCCACTTGGAAGGACTACCACTTGCCGATCCAGACTATCATCTACCCGGTTCTATTGACATTTTGCTTGGTGCCGAAATTTTTGTGTCATTATTGTGTAAGGGTCATCGCAGGGGCGGGGAGGGTGAACCTGATGCCCTCAACACCATCTTTGGTTGGGTATTAATGGGCGCGGTCTCTCCATCCAACCCCCGGGCATTGCATTTGTTTGTGACCACTCTTGAATCTATCGACACGACCTTGAATAAGTTTTGGCAGGTGGAAGAGATATCCAATTGCACATTCTCTGATGAGGACAAGAAGTGTGAACAGCTATTCGTCGAGACTACTCATCGCGACGGTTTGGGTCGCTTTGTAGTGTCATATCCCTTCGCGGGAGATATTCCTTGCTTCGTGGATTCAAGACTGATTGCGGTGCGGAGATTTCATGCATTGGAGCGTCGATTGCGGTCGAACCCGGAATTTAAATCAAACTATCACAAATTTATGCACGACTACTTAAATCAAAGTCACATGGAGCTTGTTAGTCAACCATTTCCAATCGACGGATTTGTCAACTATTTGCCGTACCACAGGGTCACAAAACTACGTGTAGTCTTTGACGCTTCATCTAAAGGTTCAAATGACGTGTCGTTGAACCAGACCTTGCTATCCGGTCCAAAATTGCAACAGGACATCATAGCTATTCTACTTCGATTTAGAGTTGGAACGGTGGCTCTCACGGCCGACGTCAAACAAATGTTCTATCAGATTTGGATTGAGCCCACGCAGCGCGACTATCAACGAGTTGTGTGGCGATTTTCAGAGTCTGATCCGATATCAGATTACAGATTGACCACAGTGACTTTTGGTGTTACCCCTTCCCCTTATCTCGCTATTCAATGCTTGTTGCAATTAGCGACAGAAGGGGAAAAAGATCATCCATTGGCTTCTGCCGCATTGCAGTCATCGCTCTATGTCGATGACATAGTTATTAGCGTTCAAACGTTAGAAGAAGCATGTGTGCTCAAGAGTCAACTTCAACTGTTACTTCGTAGTGCTGGGTTTGAACTGAGGAAATGGGCTAGTAGCCATCCTGTGGTGCTAAACGATATTGATTCTAAGCATTGCTGTAATGCGATGCTATCCTTTGATTCGGGTGAGGATCAATCCCTCAAAATTTTGGGCCTTCGTTGGTATTCCACTCGTGATAATTTCGGTTTTAAAGTCAATCCGTTGAATAAGGAATGCACAAAGCGCATCATTCTGTCGGAATTAGCTCGTATCTTTGACCCATTGGGATTCTTGGCACCATTTACCTTTGCTGCGAAGCGTTTGATTCAAAGATTATAGACACTGAGGTTGGATTGGGATGACAAACCTCCCTCAGATTTGTCATCAATGGGATAAATATAAAACTGAATTAGTCGTCTTAGCGTCCTTGCGAATACCGCGCTATCTTGCGATAGATTGCGCTGTTTGTCGGGAACTTCATGGATTTTGTGACGCCAGCGAGCAAGATTATGGAGCGGTAGTTTACAGGCGTGCTGTGACTTGCGCTGGCGTATTTGTAAAGTTACTTGCCGCTAAATCGAAAGTGGCCCATCTTAAGGCCATTACACTGCCCCGATTGGAGCTATCTGCTGCGCTTTTGCTCTCTGAGCTGCTCGTTTACATAAAACCGATTATTAAGGAACGAGTAACCTTGAATTCTGTGTACGCCTGGACGGATTCGATGGTCGGACTCTCGTGGATTCGATCTGACCCGAATCGTTGGAAGACCTTTGTGCGCAATCGGGTTGCACGGATCCAGGAGAACTTGTCAATTTCTTCATGGAATCACGTCAGTACTGATTCGAATCCTGCGGATTATTGCTCGAGAGGATTATCGCCTCAGGAATTGGTGGACTGCGAGGATTGGTGGATTGGCCCTGGGTGGCTTCGAGATCGTGACCTTCGGCTTAAAACTGTCGATAACTTGGAGGCCATGCCTGAAGAGGAGGCAAAATGCTCTGCCTTTGTCTTGCTAGACCCTCCACACGTGCTCGAGTCCATCATAAATCGCATGTCCTCCCTGGATAGGATTTGCAGGATAGTCGCCTATTGTTTGAGATTTCGCAATAAGGCTTGATCGGAGTCCGTGCCTGATTCATTGGCTATCGAACAATTGGAATCTCATTCCGCTTTATTAGTGTTAGTTAAATTCGTACAGTCGCAATGCCTATCGGAAGAAATTGTTAATCTGGAGAACGGAAGGAAAGTTTCCAGAGACTTGCGCAAGCTCGCTCTTTTTCTCGATTCTAGTGGAATCCTCAGGGTGGGCGGCAGGATAGTACACTCAGTCTTACCGTATAAAGTGAAGCATCCGGCCTTGTTACCGAACCGACACCGTTTGACGGATCTAATTATTGAAAATATACATCGATTGCATTTGCATCCGGGTTGACGCGCGATGCAATACTTACTTTCTCAACACTTTTGGATTTTGGGCGTGCAGCGAGCAATCAAACGGGTCTTATCGCGAGTCTTATATGCTACAAGTGCTTTCGTGCTGATCCTCGCTCCGTGCAACCATCCATGGCCGATTTGCCATCAGTACGGGTTAATCAGGTTAAACCCTTCTCCATTACGGGAGTGGACTACTATCCTTTTCCGTCACCAATCGTCGAGCTCGAGGATCTTCGTCCTACAAAGGATACGTCTGCCTCTTCGTTTGCTTTGTAGTTAAAGCCATTTACTTGGAATTGGCCTTTTCGTTGTCTACAGACTTATTTCAGGCGGCCTTACAACGTTTCATCCCCCGACGCGGACGATGTAGCCTAGTGTTCAGTGATTGCGGCACTAATTTTGTGGACGCCCAGCGCGAACTCGTTCACTACATGCATCAGGCGTCGGAACTTGAGAGGTTGAAATGGTCGTTCAACCCCCCCTCAGCGCCTCACTTTGGAGGCTTATGGGAATCGGGGGTAAAATCTATGAAAACGCACCTTAAACGCCTAATAGGTGATCAAGTGCTTTCCGTCAAAGAGTTCAGTACCGTGCTGGCTCAAATAGCTGTCTTGAAATCCAGACCTCTGTGCCCGTTGACTTCCGATCCCAACGACCTAGAGGTATTATCACCGGGCCATTTTCTCACTCTGGAATCTTTGGTTTCGCTTCCTAGTCCGGATTTGACAATCGTGCCCATAAAGAGGTTGGATCAGTGTTGTTCTCAGAGACGCTTTTTTTCGCGCATGCGCGTTGAATGCGACCTCAATGACGTATCCAATTTATGAGAAAAAGGTGCTCTTAGGGCCCTGTTCTGTAATCCTTACCCCTTGTCTACAATGTGTATTTAAGGCGTTAAGATTTAAGAAATTGATCAATCACAGTCGTATATGAGGAGAATAAACGATTGCGATTGGTCAATTTCTTAAGTCTTAACGCCTTAAATACGCATTGTAGACAAGGGGTTAACTATGTTATTATTGAACGATTATCGTTACTAAATAACTTTTCTTATTCTATAACAACAAAACAACGATGTTGTCGTAAATCCAATGACAGCTAAAAAAGTGTATTGAGCTTGTAACAATTTTGTTATTATTTTGTTGTTAATAACAGCATTTATGGAAAAGGAAAAGTTGTTCATTAACGACAACTATTCGATAATAATATTGTTAAGGATTACCTCACCCGTAGCTAACATAACCTAACAACTCTGGAACTCTGGAGTCCGCCAAAATTTTCGCGCCCATTCATTACATGTACGATACAGCGCTGGTGTAACTGCTATTGCGTTGCGCATGCGCGAGAAAAAGCGTCTCTGAGAACAACACTGGGTTGAATAGGTGGCAGTTCGTGCAAAGGTTGCATCAGGAATTCTGGTAACGGTGGCACCAAGAATACCTGCACACCCTGCAACAACGCCCCAAGTGGCTCAAGCAAACTGTACCAATTCGGGAGGGCACTCTAGTATTGATAAAGGATAATAATGCCTTTCCTCTACAGTGGAAGAGAGGTTGTATTACTCATTTATATCCTGGTCGGGATGGAACCTTGCGTGTTGCTGCGGTGAGGACTGCGGACGGAGTTCTGACTCGTCCTATGGTGAAGTTGTGCCCCTTGCCGATGGTCACTTCAGTGGAGGACGACTAATATAAAATATTGTATATTTTGGTGGACGGTATGATTGGCGCTCACTCTCTCTTTGTTTAGTAATTAAGTTAGCTATAGATTGCCATTTTTCTTTGTTTGTGTTGTCATTTTCTTTAATTTTAGTTTCGTTAATTAACAGTTCGACCGATTATCTTTGCCTTCTCTTTTGTATATTTAGATAAGTTATTTGTAATTGAATTAATGATCGCACGTGATATAGCAACGAGTCGGTGGATCGCGATACAGTATCCCTTTGATTGACTCACTTATTGGTGCTGCCATCGATGATCCGCCGGCAAAGTCTCTTGTCCAAAAGGGAATTGTTACTCGCTTGAGACTCCGATTACAGGAGCACATTCTCTCGCTCCAGTACCTCGAGAAGGAAAGTGGTTCAAATACCAAGATCGCTACTTGCCTATTTCTTAATGGCACTGTGATGGAATGATCTGCTTTACTAACTGCTTGGTTTGAATGCAATTGCCTGCCATTTGGAATGACGCTAGCTTGTATATAATTGACGCTTGCTTGCTTAAGACTACAAACACGCAGAACGGCTCCAAACCAGAAGATGCCGAGAGGATCACCGTGCGGTGAGTCAATATTTGAATGCTTTCGTACTTATTAAATTGCTCGTCGTTAATTGCATCTTGTTATTGCTCTTGTCGCTATCTCGCTTGTCGAGCATAAATGCTCTTTGCAAAATATCGCCAACCTTCGCAATTACGAGAGGACAAAGACCCCTCACGAATACCATTTAAGATTTTAAAGTTGACCTTGAGATCTCCATCATAACTGCGCTCAAGGTCAAACAAGGTTATCGTCAAATGTCTCCCACAAAACCAAACAACTTTTATCTTAAACATTTTTCAATACAATCATCGATTTGCAAGATATAGCACTGTAAAATTAGACAACCTGTATACAGGGTGATTCAGTAAAAACATGCAAAAATTTAACAGGAAATAAAGGATGCTCTTCTGAACATTTTGAGATAAGGAACTTGGGATCTGCAAAGCCAGCTTAAGGAGACATGGGCTTAAACAAATCTATCGCTATCGCTGTTTTCCATATTATTATATGAAAAAAACATGCCAGGGATATTTAAAAGGATACGACAGAATCTCTTACGCCGATGTCATGTTTGCATTGAGGTTGATGGCCGTCATTTTGAGCAACTGTTGTGAGATACAAAATGGTACTGTTTGTTAACTTAGGTTTGTAAATGATATAAAAATAATTTAAAAATATAAATAAATATAAATAATAAGTGTAAATAAATATAAATAATAAATATAAATAATATGGAAAATAGTTAGCGATAGCAATAGACATATTTAAGTCCATATCTCCTTAAGCTGACTTTGCAGACACCAAGATCCTTATCTCAAAATGTTTAGTAGAGAATCCCCTATTTCCTGTTTAATTTTTGTACACTTTTACTGAATCATCTTTTATAATCAATAGAATCAAGAAAGACTGAAACTTTGATCTTAAAAATATATTGATTCCTACAGTATTCTATATTGTACATGCAATTATAAATTCTTTGACTAATTTAAATTTAATGTTTTCTTAACAAAACTTTTGATATAGAATTGACTTTTTAACCCAATCTGAATTTTATAAAACAGAAATGACTGTAACCTAGTTTATTTAAATAGAGTTTATCAAGTATTTATCACTATTACTCTTCAATAATAAAGAACATTTTATGTTAAAAATGATAAAAGTTTCGTATAAGGGGGAGGAGTATAAAGTAATTAATTTCTCCTTTTAAAGTATAGTGATTTACTTTAAATTCAATTGACTCCATTAAAAAATGATATATTGTATCAAAAAATATATATTGAGAAGTACTTGCTAATTACTTGCTGTATTAACTCTATACAAAAGCATAAATAATTTTTTATAGAATATTTTACTTAAATAAAATTTAATGTTTCATTTAATGTTTTATTCTATATGTTATGGAAAAAGATAGTGATAAATAAAATATTTATTAAGGATAGAAATAAGCCTCTAATTAGTCAAAGAATTGAACTATACATAACATATATATGAATCAATAATTATTCTGTATATTATTTTTAACACATTTAATAACTTACTTTTCTGCAAGAAATACAGCAGAGATGGTACTTCTCTTTAAATTAAATATTGCTGGTGTGTTCCAATTTGTCACAGAGTACACATGACATTGCGCGGGTGTGATGACAACTAAATGGTCAAAGCCAAATTCAAGATGTACAACACGATCAGAGATTTCTAATACTTCACGAACTTCACTACCGACTTCTCTAACCTCAATTACTTTTCTTCTTATCAATGTAGCTTCGTAATTATCCCATTCTAATCTCCTATAAATATAAAAAAATTTTATGAAATATAATACACTTTAATATAAATATTATAATAGTACTAAAACCAATTAGAAGAAGTTAGGACAGAAAATAAAAAAAATAAATTGATGTAAAATTCAATATTTTCTTTATGTAATATTAAATAAAATTGATGAAATGTCAAATTTTGAAAAATAATATTATTTTATTTTATTCCATATATAGATTATGCATAAAAAAGTTAAAAGAAAAAAATATTTATGTAATCTAAAATAATTACTAGACATAATAATAAGTATATTTAATAAGAAATTTCAGACAATCAAATTTGACTTGTTCATTGTATTAAAATTTACCTATTTATGATATGTCCAGTCAAAAGTTTTCCATTACTGCATGCCATAGCTATTTGCGTACTATCGCTGGACCAAGCTATGCTGTAAATGCTTCCAGTATTTACTTTTTCCATAGAATGCGACCACTAAAACATGATAAATGAATAAGTTAAGGAGGAGGGTAAACTTGCAAATTATACAATAAAACTGCATATCTGCAAAACTATATCTTTTTTCTTATTACGTTAATATATCATTATTTTATATCATTATCATTTTCTTATTTTATTTATATTTTTCTCCTTATATATTTGGCTGTATTTTAATCAATGCATTTTTCTAAATAAGCTTCTAAATAAGCTCCTACATTTTAATTATAGTTTTAAAAAGGTTTGTTAGTTATTTTGTAACTTTGATTGTCCCTAACTTCTCTCTCTAATTTATATTTAATACATTTTTAAAAACATAAAAAAATTTTTTTAAATTGGTCCAATATGTCTTAAAAAAATGATACATAAAAGTAAAAAAATAATTTTATAAGATAGTGTTTTAAACGTTTGATGTTATTTAGTATCACATTACATGAAACTGTCGATTTAAAATGGCGGAATCATTGACTCCAAAGCGCTCTAAACGCCCAATTGGAAAAGCATTTTGAATTGACAATTCCGTGTAATAGCATGTGTACTCAAAATTTGTACACTTGAACTACTCTTTACAGCTAAATTAAAATTACAATTATTTATTTGCTGGCATGTATTTAATAATACCTTTGTTGTATTGTAAATTATACAGAAAGTCTAAAAGTCCAACAGCCGTAATTTGATGAAAATAAGTCGTATGAGATTATATAAACAAAAATTTATTTGAAAGCTTTTGAATTATACTTTTAAATGCCTTTGACTTTATTTAGAATCAAGTTCTTTTTCGCTGTAAAAAATATTGAAAAGGGCCAAAAATGCCATTTTTGGCCTATTTCATCCTAATCTACTCAAAATCTTAACGTGCTACGCAAATTCTGACGACAATACTGTGTTTAGAGTGAATAAATCTTGATATGCTATGGCACTTGGGAGACAATTTAGTGTTGAACCGTAATTGGTGTAAAGAAAACACATAGTTGTAGAAAAATATATTTAAATAGAAGAATAGTTCGATTATTCATATAGTTTATTTAATATGTATTTAATATATATTTTATATGTCTTACTCTTACACAAAAGCTCTTGATAATATAACAAAAGAGAGAAACGATTATGATCAGTAAAAAAGTTGCTAATACAGAAAATAAAACTGACATCTATCATGGAGTGAGTCAAACACAAATTAAATTTAATCTATAGTATAGATCGGTTTGTTAATAAAATAGCTTTTTTCCTACAAGTTGCTTTTTAAAAAAAAATTTTGTTGTATATTGCAAAAAACATAGTTTTTAAAAGCAACTATTGTTTTTTACACCAATTAAATCATCTCATTATCTTGTACATAAAAATATTAAAGTATGATTATCAAAAAATGAATAATTTACAAAATATTTTATATTACATTTCAAAATATGCCAGAATAAAATATCAAGAGACACGGTAGTGTCTCACGCCAAGTATATCCGCAGCGAGACCGCCTCGTGTATCTTTACGCGAGCCGGCGAGTTGCGAGTACCCAAGATTATCGGATCTCAATAACGACTGAACCGATCAAGTTCTGAGTAGGCTCAATCGAAAGCTTGGGTTCGAATTACATAATGAAAGTGATAATGTATTGGTTTTGTAGAATAAAATAAGCCGCTTCGTATAGACCAGAGCCTTCCAACTCGCGCACGGCGTGCGATTTACTTCCTGAAATCCCCCTGCCTCTCGCCCGCTCGTGGTTTACCCCCTCCATATG
>NJRP01001077.1:34327-52269 GCA_003063835.1 Aphaenogaster floridana
AATTTTGGGGACTCTCCTTCAAAGAGTCATATCATTAGAACATGAGTGAAAAATCTCATAATGCTGTCTTTTATATTTTATCCGGTGGTTTCTTACTTACGAGAAATAGAATTCTGCCGCGTCCATCTGGCGGCGATGCCGCGTACTGTTCGTGCGTGAACAGCGTTGTTTCAATGTTGCAGCAACATTAAGAATCAATATAGAAAATTCAACATAGATTCAATGTTGAAAAAACATCCATCCTTCAATATTCCACATTGCAACATTTCAGCAACATTCTTTCAACGTTCTGTGCTGTATGGGAAAGGAGTCTAAAATCACACTGCAACCTCTACGTGGTAGACTCCGGTAACTATATAATATAGGCTAATCGCAGGTGTATAACAGTACTTGTTTTAATTTCATAACATAAGGGTCAGGCTACTGAAATAGGTTTCACTATCAGCCATTTGTTTATTGCTAATTTTGCAACAAATAATGCGTTATATAGGAAAACACTATATACATTTCCATCATGATTTTTCCCACAGAATTCTAATCAGCAATCAGTTCTTATAAACAATAACGTTTTCAAATTGCTTAAACAATACTATCATAAACAAATTATTTTTTAATTATTTTGTTAAATAAAAATTCATATTGTTCCTTTATAATGGTAACCGCATTGATCCGAAGGTGATATCTTTGCTGACCTCAGGCTTTTTAAGGGTTAATTACGATTTTATATATTTAAAGAGTTGAAACGACGAAACTGTCCATTTTTTTACATTTTGCCTGAGGAAATTTTTGTTCAGTGACCCAAAAAAAGTACAACATACACTACTCACAAAATAATAGGGAACACTTCCTAGATATCCAAGATATCTTCCTTCTTCCTTCTTCCACATCCCAATTCCCTATGTTTAATTCCTTGTTCCTTATTCCTCTCATTGTGTCTGAGCCCTTACACAGTGTCCTTGCTGGAAAGCACCCTACGTTACTTACCCAGGGTTGCGTTCCAAATCTCTACTCTATCAACTCTGAATAACTAAAATCTATAGCATACGTAACGTAAACTATAGCTTTTTAGTTACTCAGAGTTGATAGAGTACGGTTTTGGAACGCAGCCCAGGAAGCAAAGAGCACATTGTAGATTAGCCTCAAGTGTTCCCAGAGGGGAATACAAAATACAAAAAAAGGACATGATTTGTACATTTCCTTCAGCAAAAAATTATCAATAATTTTAAAAATTATTTTCCATAATACAAGCGATTTTTATCAACGTCATTATAAATAATAGTCTAGGGAATTTTTTTTCATTTGTAGGCACTGACGGCTGAGTCAGCTGTGATGATCTCGAACATTCTAATCCACTAGTCACAAACGTCAGAATTCTCGCGACTCTACCGAGCTCTAGCAAAACATTGGCCTCTCGTAAGAGGAGAAAAAAAGAGAAAGCAACAAAGCCGTCTTCTGCTACCTGCGAGATAATGCTACACCGTTGAGAAATGACGACGTTTCGAGCATGTTCCGTACTATCGTGCAGGTGGAGCCTCGTCGTCATCTTGCTGCTGTGCAACATATCGCAACATGTGTCGCACGGTGAGGACACGACTAACCTAAACACAAGTGGGACCATCACCGAGAACAGGACCGTGTCCACTGTGACGGATGCTCCGGCCGCTCCGAATGTCACGACGAACCTCACCGTATCACCCGTATTATCTAGCACGGCGCGACCCGCAAACAATATAAGCCATACTGTTAGTCACAATGCTAGTTCGATCACTACGAAGCTAGCACCATCACCAACCCTGTCCGCAAGTACGACGCAGCCCGACAATGTTGCGAGCCACCAGACGACCGAGAAGAGCAGCGCGACGTCGCCGAGTCCTACCAGCGACAAGAACACAACGGATGTCTCTGTGTCGCAGAGTCCGGATGCCGCCAATGCGACCAACGTCACCACGACTACTGTTGCCCCGGCGGAGCCGGTCCTTCCCGACAAGGGCTCCGCCGAGGAGGAGCACAACAGCTCCATGTCTATATTCTTTGTACTGTGCGTCTTGGCGCTGGGCATACTGCTGATACATCTGATGCTGCAGACCAATTTCCAGTACCTCCCCGAGTCGGTGGTGATCGTCTTCCTGGGCGCCGCGATTGGCATGATCATAAACCTCATGTCGCATCAGAACATAGCGAACTGGAGGAAGGAGGAGGCCTTCTCGCCGACCGCGTTTTTCCTGGTTCTACTTCCGCCTATCATCTTCGAGTCGGGATATAATCTACACAAGGGAAACTTCTTCCAGAACATCGGCAGTATCATGGTATTTGCCATCTTCGGAACGGCGATCTCCGCGTTCGTCATCGGCGCCGGGATATATCTGCTGGGTCTCGCGAAAGTGGCGTACAAGCTCAGCTTCGTCGAGAGTTTCGCGTTTGGGTCACTGATATCAGCGGTAGATCCAGTCGCCACGGTTGCAATTTTTCACGCTCTGGATGTTGACCCGGTCCTGAACATGTTGGTCTTTGGAGAATCGATTCTGAACGACGCTATTTCCATTGTACTGACCACCTCCATTCTGGAATCCAACAACGCGGCAACGACCAGTGAGGCTATCATACTTGGCTTGAATCGATTTTGCCTCATGTTCTTTGCATCGGCAGGGATTGGCGTGGTGTTCGCTTTAATAAGCGCGCTGCTGTTGAAGCATGTAGACCTCAGGAAGAATCCGTCTTTAGAGTTTGGCATAATGCTGGTGTTCACATACGCTCCATATGTTTTAGCAGAAGGCATACAATTGTCAGGTAAATGCAATTATAAAGTAAATTTTTTTGTACAACTGTTATTGCTTATTTGTTCTATATTAATCCATTGTTACACAGGAATTATGGCAATTCTATTCAACGGAATAGTCATGTCGCACTACACACATTTCAACTTGTCAACTGTTACGCAGATTACAATGCAGCAGACAATGCGAACGCTAGCCTTCATTGCCGAGACCTGCGTTTTTGCATACTTGGGATTAGCATTATTCAGCTTTAGACATAGGGTAAGAATATCATATAATATGCCGATACAATTCTTAAATCCTTTTAATAAGATTTTTCTTTTCGTTATAGTTTGAGCCAGCATTAGTCGTTTGGTCCGTGATTTTGTGCCTGATCGGAAGAGCCGCTAATATCTTTCCATTGGCCTTGCTCGTTAATCGTTTCCGCGAGCATCAAATCACGAGAAAGATGATGTTCATCATGTGGTTTAGTGGCCTGCGTGGTGCTATATCATACGCATTATCGCTCCATTTAGATTTCAGCGATGAAACACGCCACGTTATTATAACAACAACGCTTATCATCGTATTGTTTACGACCTTAATATTTGGTGGGTCCACTATGCCTCTACTGAAATTCTTAAGGGCCGAAAAGAAGCAGAAGAGCAACAGCAGGAGGAAGAAGAAGGATAAGGAAGTTACATTGAGCAAAACGAGAGAATGGGTAATTTAAAAATTTTACACTGCAACTAATTAATATATACAAAATCTTTATATAGATGATATATATTATTTTTCTTTATAGGGACAAACCATAGATTCCGAGCACTTGTCGGAACTCACGGAAGAGGAAATGGAAGTATCCTTCTTGCAATCGCGGATTCGCGGTTTCGCAAGATGGGATCTGAAATTCTTCATTCCGTTTTTCACAAGACGATTCACGCAGCAGGAGTTGAAGGACTGTAAGTCACAGATGACAGATTTGACAAATCAATGGTACCAAGCTATCAGAATCAGTCCAATAGAATCGGATGACGAAGCGACTACGGCATCAACCGCACAATTGAATCTGAATGTCACTGGAACAGCTAAAGAGCAACCGCATGGAAAAGAGAAGAACGGACGTCCTAGACACGGGTCTATATTAAGTATCTAATTAATTTTGTGTGTGTGGTGTGTCCTTAAGTGTGCTGAATTGTGCTTTTAAATTATATTGCCTGTAAATGGATGTATATATAAATATTTATTAATATTAGTATTAAATCTATAATAATAGTATAGATTTTTTTCACAAAAATGGGAATTTGTTTTCATCAAAGCTGCAAATATTGCCCTGTTCCAATGAACTGAGGGAGAGCTCTATTACAATTTTCTCTATTTAAAATTAATACAGAATTTCTCTTTGGCTTTAAATTTGCTTATTGCTTAATATTAACTCGTATATATGTTTTACTAATGCACTTCATTGATATATGTGGATATCTGGAATATGGAATATTATTTCATATAATTGATTATTATTTCCATAGTTTATGGATAACCATATGGAAAGAGAAAATGGATAAAAGAGAGCAGTGGAATATTGCCAGTTTGCAAATTCTATACAGCTACAACATGAGTGAAATTTTTCTAAGATGTTCATAATTGTCTCTTATATATCATATTTTTGTAATTTATTTTTCGCCTAATATTTACACGTGTCTGTCTAATTATAAGCATCGTTACATTATTGCTTATATAGTGAACAGCAGTGTATTGTCCAATATGCTTGCTTTATTCAAAGCAGCTTGGCAACGGTGATGGGCAGTAAATTGATTTCAGCAAGATCCTAAAATATTAACAGAAGTACTATTAATTTGCAGAACTGAGGAGGACTGGTCTGATTAAAGTCCAACTTATTCCCACAAGTATTTTTTCTAGGGCTCCCGTGGATTATATTATAATCTCTTACTCCATGTATAATTCTTTAATCGCGCAATACTTGTTGAATCAACGAAGATTATTTATACGATCTGATACTTTCGTTAGTGTGTATAAGAGATGTGTACAAATAACAGATTTCTATTTGTGTTGATCTTGTTATGGATATTTATATAATTATTCTAAAATTAATTGTATGAAAGTAAAATTATAATAACCAGGAAACAACGAAGTCTGTCACAGTAATGTGTATGACGATAGTATAATATTGTATATTTTATCATTTAGCATTATTTTATTCAATTATGTAATCGTGACAATTGTTATTTCAATAAGTAACAATTTATTCGAACAAACTTGATAAATTGGTGGTAAATTGATTTAAATAATTTATAACAGCCTCTATTTATTATTTCTTTCACAGAATTGTCGAATTATACTTGTAAAGAAAAGTACGTTTTTATCTGCGTTATTACAACTGCGTCAGTATTTGTTAGTATGATATAAAATAATTATATATTTGGTTAAATACATATATTTATATAGTGTTGAAAGTTTTGAAATTACGATTGAACGAACAGTAAACGCGTGAGAAGTTAAAAGGATCTGTTTCCTAGTTATTACCTGCGATGATATCGTTGTGAAAAGGAAATATGTATATCGTCATGTGAATAGTTACGAGCACGTGTTTCGTATCATATCATTCGTGGGAGGGACTGCGTTATCTCGTTTCCTTGAGGCCGAGCGTTAACCTAGCGTATGAGTTTTGTAGCTAGAAACCAGCTGGCGGAAGATATGCGAGTACGTTGTGCTGTAATGAGAATCGAGTGAAATATAAATGATATTGCGTTTGTCAGGTAATATAGGTTTATCCAGTAACTGTTGGTGTACAAGCGGGAAGGTATATCAACAGAGTTGCGGGACGAATTCTGTTCAGGTAGTCTCACTCTCTTCGTCCAGTATCCGAAAGACGCATACTTAGAAAAACGTGAACATATTGTACATTACACTTTGTACGATCGTAGGTCACATCCAGGGACAATAAAGGTGATATAATTTGTGATATACATATATATAATAAACTCACGTAAGCAACTCCAGACTGCTATTTTCTTTCCTTAAACGACGGATGAGTCAAGTGGAAAAAAAAGAGAGAACCATTTATTTTGTTGCGAATTTATTTCTCATATTATATATCGATCTCTCTCAGGTGGGGGGGTGGGGGTACATGGTTGTCTGTTTCTTTTTTTATTCTTTGCGGCAGGGCACATAACGGAGGCAGCGTCTAAACATCAAATCCATTTATTCGTTCGATTCGTTATGGCTATTTTATTATGCTCTAGAGTTCTTAATGTTTCGCATGGTCGTTACATCGAGTGACTGGAGCACGAGACGTTATTATACAATAGATTAGCGATGATTATATTCGATATCTTTTTTTCCTTGAGCCTTCCTTTCCACAAGCGTCGTAATCCACTATAAGGGTGTCTGAAGTAGGGCTGTTACTTTTAACAACTTCAAAGTTTCGAAAGAATTTAAAGCTTTGAAGTTAACTCCGAAGCTTCAAAGTTAACTTCGAAGCTTCAAGGGACCTTAAACTTCAAAGCTTCAAGGGCACCTTAAACTTCGAAGGTTCGAAGTTAACTTCGGAGCTTTAAATTCTTTCGAAGCTTCAAATCTTCGAAGTTGTCAACAGCCCTAGTTTGAAGGAAAAAGTGCACGACTTTGATTGTACGATACGCTCGGACGAACGTTATTTAACACATCTTCGAACATTCATCAGTGTAGAAGGAAAAGCTTCAGTTAGAGAAGATCAGCAGGAATCTATAGGCGTTTTATTCGCTACGTAAAAATCGTCAAAAATGCAACGAAGATCAGGAAAGGAATGGTTCCACAAGTCAGTCGAAGGCGAGTAAGATAAAAAATCTTCTCTCGATTAATTTCCCATTTTGAAAACCAGATAAACATAATCTTACTAAAGATTAAGTAACCAAGTGCCGAATGGAAGGAGATTCACTTATGACCATTTCCACCAATGTAGATTAACTTTAATCTCGGTTTAATTTACTCTTTATATCTTTTTCTAGTTCTAAGAATTATGTCCATTTCCACCAATGTAGATTAACTTTAATCTCGGCTTACTCTTCATCTTTTTCTAGTTCTAAGAATTAGAAAGAGATAAAGAGTAAGTTAAACCGAGATTAAAGTTAATCTACATTGATGGAAATGGACATTAGAAAAAGATAAAGAGTAAGTTAAACTGAGATTAAAGTTGATCTGCATTGGTAGAAATGGACATTAAACGTGCGAAATTTCTAAATTAATTCGCTTATTATTTTCAGGAAAACACCCAATGCTCCGAGTGACGGCCTCCTATTCCTTCGCATCTCGCAGACGTATGCGACGCGATCAGGCGTGCTAATTAGCCAATCGAGCGTCCCTCTCCGGTCCTCTCGCGAGAGGATTCGATCGCCCAGCCGGAACAAAGGACATATTTTTATCGCGCTAATCTGGGATATTGTCTAGGAGAGGAGCACGACGACGACGACGACAAACACGCCGTCCCTACTTTCCCTGTCCCGATGCTCCAGTCGTTTTTCTCGCGACGCACCGTCCGGGTTCAGTTCGCTGTAACTTGCATGTCCCGTTTGTCGGCTCGATGAACTTCTAAAGATGATCGTCACGTATCGCGGGCGCCTACACGCGCCTCTATCGATAGTTTTACACCCTTATTAAAACGTCCGTCGCGCGGCGGGACCTCACGGGGGCCTGCCGGCGAGCGCAAATTGGCTAAGCATGCAGAGTTTAAATGGCTCTCTATAACGCTACGAGACCAGTATGACTATGTACCAATCAGTGAGATAATAATAATATTATCGTACGCCGACTTCGCGTCTCCCTTTCTCATTCTATCTCGCTTTCTCTCTCTCTCTATCTGTATTTCTCTCTTGCGCGCGCGCGCACAACCCAATATCTCCTCCGACCTTATCGTTCTGATATATAATCGCTGTACATTTTAACGTCGTGACCCGCTCGGAAGGGTCTTTGCCAACTCCTCCGCGATTTCGATCGCCAAATGGATCGCCTAATACGCGAACGCTCTTCTGAAAATGTGCAAAACCCCGCGCCGGGTTTACCCGCAAATATTTACAGTGTCTTGCGCGCGTTGCGACTTACATTGTAATAAAACTTGGTGTTTAATAGCAAAGAGCTTCCCCTCCAGTCGAAAAATTTCCGTCGCTCGCGTCGCTCTCCCCGACAATTCCAATTTTCTTAAGATTAAAAGGAGAAGACCGCGCGGTTAAAATCCCTTCGACAAAGCGACACGCGACTTATCGTCGGCGTAAAATTCTCGCTTCTCGATCAAGGCCACATTCCTCGGTCCTCGCATTCGCACTTTTAACGTCGTGGTACCGACACACACACACCCGTCCTTTGAGGATTGAACAGAGGCGGATCCCCGCAACGATTACATCTCAATAACGATTATAATTAAGGAACGACCGACGGCTCGCAATTTGCAGTGCAATTTCGCTATACGTTCAGCATCGTACAACTTATTGCGTATTATCGATCATTTTCGGAACGAGAGGGCAATCAATATCATATCCGGCGGCTCGGCCGCACGAGGAAAGGAATGCCAAAAGCTTATCTGACAGTGAGAAGTGTGAGCACGTGCGTGAGATTGCATTCCGCTCCCGCGATCCTCCGCGCGGGGATTTACGCCCTCTTACTTCTAAGCCGCGGTATGATATCGATTGTTCCAATTCCAAAGTATTTATAATTCATAAGTATTGGTGTATCGTGTCAGATCGACGCTCGAGATCTTCGGGGCGCGATTAATATACCCGATTGAACAAATCTGTTTCGCTCGTAGCAACGTTTAGAATCTACCGATTGGAACATGAGTCCCTGGTGTGTGAATTTCAATATTGGGTCCCTGTATTTATACACCATTTTCCTCCCCCTTTCGTCCGACTGATCCCCGATCATCCACATCCGCGAATCTCTTACATTTATACACATTATGCGCGAGAGATCTCTCTATCGCAAGGGAGGCAAAAAAATGAAAAGAAATGGAGCGCTCCGCGGTTACTTGCCTCTCATTTCCTTCTTCCTTTCTCTGCTATCTACTTCGCACAAATAAAGTTATTCCGCACGAAAGTCGGAAAGGGGCGACGGGGATGTCTCGTACATCAAGAGCTATACACAGTACGCTATTATCGTTTGTTAATTTCCTTCTATCTATATCCTAACGCCAAGCAGCGAGTCACACCTATATAATTATCGTTTCAATATATCCATATGTTTATATATATATATATATATATATATATGTATATTTATGTATAGAGTACTAGAGATATTAATATATATATGTATGATACATATGATATATTAATATGAGATATAACGTTATCTATGGTCACAGTGCGATTTCCATATGCGACGACTTGTGGAGCCGCAAACGCCGCTGGCAACACAGTATTTGAGCTTCGATTGATCTAATGACGATCGGGACGCGATTTCGGCGTGCCTACGCTGACTCGTCGTCGTCTAACAAAACCATTAAGTCTAGTCAACGATCGTTAATGATAATTATATCGTATCGACTAAAAGTGTTCCTTATTTGCACGCTTCGATCGATACCTATTTCTCTGTAATCTTTTATAACCGAGGATAGAAACCTATATATATATATATATAATATATATATATATATATATATATATATTATATATTATATATTATATATATATAAATATAATTATGTATATATATATATACACATAATTATATTTATATATATATATATCCACTATATATTTCATACATATTATACATATATAGTAGATTTATATATATATATATATATATATAAATAATTTCACTGAGTTCAACTCTGTCGTTCTATAAGCACGTGAGAATTACCCCAATCCTTGTTTGCGGGATTCGCGTACAATTTTCTTTTTGGTTTGCGATATAAATTTCGACTTCACTTCGAAAAATAATATCAAAATAATTACACGATGAAATTTTTATCCTTCTCTCTTTTGTTATGGATGTTTTAATTGTCATTAAAGATGTCCGTAACAACTAAGCGTAGGTTCAATTATTCTATTTATAGAGATAGAGGATTCTTCACATGTGCCTATAACTGGAAACTTAAACTCACCGAGATTGCACCGGTTTCGATCCTTGATTACACAAACAGATCCTCACAAACAGGAATTTACAGGTCTTTATAGTGTTTTTTCAGAAGATTACCGTTTGCGACTGAGTTCCGAAGTTTTACGAGTGATATTAGGAGCTGAAGAGTCAAGCGAGGCCGAGCAAAAGCTCGATGTTGGTTTGATTAGAAGCGTCTTCTCTCTCTCTCTCTCTCTCTCTCTCCCTCTCCCTCTCTCTCTCTCTCTCTATCATGAATAACGAGGAGTACTAGCGAAAAAATTAAATCGAGCCATGATCGCTGCCTTCGTAATAATGGATTTCACTGGCCATATTTCGTAGAACAGTATCGAATATCCGTTAAAATTTTTTTTAGCTATATACTGTACAGATTCGCCGCGATCGCCGTTATCGGGGACCACACGAGATTCACGAAAAAGCTCTTGCAGGGAAAACGCGATGATAAACGCGAAATAACGTGTTACAAACTAAAATGCATCAGGTCTTGTATTGCCGGGATAAAACATATGGCATATAAACGCATTCTTCCTGTATTCGATATTAATTACAGTGCGGGTAGAAGAGGCACTTTCTCATCTCGCGTATCGTATTACCTGTTTCCCATTTATACTACAATTTTTTAGGATATCGGATGTACGTTTTTCCTCACTTTTTCAATCGTGTGATACGATTCAATGCAAAATTAAATGGCATATGAAAATATAAATGGAAATCAGAAAACATATTTCATAAAAATGCACGTCAATTTTTAATAAATTAAAAGCCTTAAAGCTTTGTACATGATTTCTAAGTGTCGAAGTGTTTGCGTGATCAAATAAAAACACTGTTAATTAAAAATGATCAAAAATAAAATAAACGCATGTTGTGTTAAAAAAATAGATGCTATGTATTTTTACGAGAGTATTTTCCTCTTTTACCCGGGAAGAAATATAAACCGCAGTGAGTGACAAGACATTTGTACATCATGAAATCTTTCCACGTACGCACGCATCTCCACACACAGTTCGATCGAGACCTTTTGCGAAACAACATCAGATTGGCAGGCGAAGCGAAACAGAACATTCTGCGGGAAGCATGAATTGAATTCGTGCATAGGGAAGTATGCGCGACGTAGACGGTCCAGTGGAACGCACTGCTTCGCTTTTTCGTTTATAAAATAGAAGACAATTATTATCGGCAGAGAGCTCGATAGAATCAGTCAGTGTTCATGATGTAACGAAGTTCGCATGGAACTCGACATTACTCTTGTTACAACTGTTCATCATGTTTACCAAGACCTTATTCGCAATATAGATATTCTTTCTCTTCGTAATTGTACATTATGTATACAGGCATTCGCATTAGCGACGTAACCAAGTTTATAACAAACAGAAATGTTCATTACAATATCAGTATTGCAGGACGCAATGGGATAAGATAATGTACACATGTAAATCGAGTATTGGATATGTTGTTAACTTTGTATGCTGTCATTTATATGTACAATTGTTTTTACAAAAGTATATATATATTTTTTTTTATATAGCACTTATAAGTGTGATCTTATCGCCACTTGCTGCTAATAAAATTTAGTCATCTTGACAACAGCGATACAAAAGAAACACATTCTCAGATTTTACATAAAATTTCAAACTGGATGATTTCAAAAAATGAAAATCTTGAATGTTCATATGCATATTGTCTCATCCCATTCAGCACCCATGTAAATTATATATCCCAAGAATCCAGTGACCGACTCTTAATTATCTACAATGTACAGATCTCTCTATTTCAATTTACATTTATTTGAATGCGGTCCCTCGTTACGTGCATATCTGTTCATGAGTATTTCTAACCGGCTCACGTATATTGAGGTAGACGTAAAATATTAATTAAGTAGCCATTTCTGTCCCGTTGCGATTTCACGACAAGTTTGTTGGCAAGAATTTACAGCGACCGGTGTGTGCGGTATATAAAAGTACACACGGATAACTGAGTCAAGGCAATGAGTCCTAATTTTAAACCAAACACGATACCGAGCCCGCCAGTACCTTCACAGCGCATTACGAGTAGATCCCACGACTCTTGGAATATTTGTAGATAAATTAAATGACGAGTACGAAGAATGCGACACGAATGTGTAAAATAATGTATATAAAGTACTATGAAAAATTTCTTTTTAATTTAAGTTCTTTCTCATCACTAATTAAAAATACGGTTTAACAAGTGTACAACTACAAATGGTCAGCCGATGTATTGAGAGTGTTACGTTAGGAAGCACGCGCGCGGCCGTTTTTATGTGGAAATCAGCGGAATGTTGCAAGATCTTCTTCTCTAACAATTTCCGGATTTTGCGACACTTCGCTTGCTGCATTCGAGAGGCGACTTTCCTTGAGGCGACTTCCGCAATATTGTCAAATCACCATTTGTAAAGGGTATATAACAATCTTTTCGAAACGTTTTCAGTTTCGTAACATTTCCCACGCGAAGACACGCTCGTACGTATGATTAATATAACAACGTATGTTACAATTTATTTCCGTAATTCATATCATATCAAACAGTTTTCTAGTGCGTGCGTGTGTGTGTGTGTGTGTGTGTGTGTGTGTGTGTGTGTGTGTGTGTGTGTGTGTGTGTGTGTGTGTGTGTGTGGGTGGGTGTGTGTGCGCGCTCTTGAAATGATGCACTTGATCTTCGTACGCAAATTGGGCTGAATTATAATTTTCAGTACGGAAATAACACCTGACGTTTTTACAAGTGTTTTCGGCTTCCTATCACACTCTCGATTTACGATTGCGATAACTGGGCGGTAGGACCGGGGTGAAAGTTGAGGGGATATTACAGATAAAACAATAAAAAACGCGATCACTTTTTGATTTGCAGCCACGGATGCTTCAGGCATTGAGCTGCGGTAGCTCGCATGCTCGGATTGAACTCGAGCATCGGTATTAGGAACTCTGCAAACTCGCGTGCTTCGCTCGGCGTCCACTCATATTTCTCCGTCAATACTTCGTACAGGCCCCATGGTTTCAATCCGGTAATATGCTTTAATTCACCCTTCTTGTTGAAGTATATCCTTGAGTTCTTCCCCGAGAGAGCAATACGCTTCGGTATTTCTCCCAGCAACTCGATAATATGAGCCAAATGGTCTTCATCTCTGAAATGTTAAAGAACAGATTTGGTATTTAAAATAGCGTCGAACGATTTTTACAAAGTTTATAAAATTGCAATTGAATTTTATAATCGTTACCTGCAGTAGTCTTTGCCATTGTGCGGTTCAAAAAGGTAATCACCAGTCGCCAATTCAAACGCCATACAAGCAGTGGACCATATATCGGCAGAGGTGTCGTATCCGGAACCTAACAGAACCTCGAGCGACCTATACTGACGAGTTTGAATATCGTCCGTAAATTTTTTATGAACCCAGCATGCGTTTCCAAGATCTGCTATCTTTACTTCTATTTCGCAGTCCATTATGGCAGGATCCAGAGGAGACATGGACGCTCGTTTCAATTGTTTACTTTCCGGTGGGTTTAAGGACCTACGACCTATAAGCAAGATAATGGATGATAAATACCACCGCAGTAAGAAACAAAAAAAAGACGCTTGATCGCTGTCATCGCTCGATAACGCCGTTTACTTTACCTTCGCTACATTCGTCGGTGTCATCGGGATCAGGTGGTAGTACACCTTCGCCGCAGCTTTTTTCCACGTCGCACAGAGTGACGTTATCCATCTTTTCGGACTGTTCGGGCGATGGATCCTGTATCTTCTCACCACCCGCTAAACCATCCACTCCATTCATGTGCAAGGAAGGCGCAGATGGCTCCGAGATATCAGGAGAACCTTTGCTCTCCGTATTGTCCTCTATGCTCTCTGTATTGAGATCCTGATCTAAACTATTCGTTTCAACCTCTCCGTTTTCTCTCGTACTATTCGCGAGTTTACTTTGTTCCTCTAACTCCTCGATCTGCTCCATCTGCTTCTTCAAGAGCTCGTTTTGCCGCTTAGCTTTCTTCTTTAATTTCTTCTTCTTGTTTTTCGACATTTTGGAGTTTGGTATGGGTTCTTGAAATTCCTTTGGCGCGGTAGAAATCAGAGACACCGGTAACTTCGCTCCCATAGAGTGTAGTTCTGTCGCTTCACAAGCTAATTTTCGTATGTAAATCTCATCGACGCATACAAGAACGTTCTCAGGTTTAATGTCTGTATGAATAATTTTACCTGAAAGAGAATTCGACATATACTACACAGCGGTAAATTGATTAAAATCGCAATTGTAACGATTTTCTTTCTATTTCATATTTATAATACTTTGTTAAACTACTGCGTAAAGCTGACTAAATATATAAATTTCAATGCTATCAATGACTTAAACCTTTATCTTACATTTATTATGGAGATAGTCGAGACCTTCGAGGACTTGTCTGATGACGCGTTTAACGTTATTTCTTGGAATTCCTCTGTAGTTCGACTTGATAATCAATTTAAGAAGATTATGTCCAAGCACTTCAAATACCATGCAAACATGCAGGCCGTTAATGCCGCTGATCTTGAAGTCATTGAGCAACTGGACGGTCTTATTGCGCTTAGGATCGGTGGGATCCGTATCGCGCACGTCTTTTAATAATTTAATTTCATCCAATGCAGTCTCAGTGAAATGGGATGCGGATTTCACTATTTTAAGCGCCACAAAACGTTTATCCTGCAGCATAGTGTCAAAACGTCCCGTGTTTATGTCGGTGAAGGAGGATTGATTAATGGTACCCAGGTACTGTACCTGCAAGTCCCAGCAGAGCCATACGGTGGAGAAGTGGCCCCAGCCGAGCTTACGAGTGACGTGATAGCGATTTAGAAAGAGATCTCCTATCTTCACGGGATGGTACCCGCCTTTACAGTAGTCACTGCTGTCCTCCTGCTCCTCGTCCTCGGTACTGAACGCATCATCGTCCTCTATCGTTTCATTGCTGGAACTATGACATGGTACCAATCTACGACAAATTCGTTGATCATAAATGATAAGTTATAACTAACGCGACACAAGAAGAGCGAATGGAATCAAGAAAGGAAACGATTGTGCATAATCAACAGTTAAGTTTCAAACTAACTGTCTCTATCATGGTACTCCCACGTCTAACTACCGTAATTATTACCGAGTAATTCAAAGATAATATGTAGTTGCCGAAGATAACTAATCGAATACGTGAATAAACCAGCGTTTTCGACGGCACATCCGACGTGCGATTGTTACCGAGATTGAAATAGAAATATTATTGATGAATATTGTCCATATTAATCCTTCATGTTACCCGCTATCGCCTACGATTTTATCTTAAATACTATATTAATCATTGTTATCCATAATTTCTCCGCGGCAATCACGAACACGTATATATACGTACATAATCACCCACTTATCGATATCTCCGTAACACAGGGACCCGAATGACGGAAAGGGATCGGGCTCGAAACTCGGAACGCGGTGATCTATAACGAGCCGGCGATTCCTCGACGGCGAACTGTCATCGTCGACACGCGCGCGCGTACGCCGTAATCGCGACAATAACATAACGTGGGGCGCGCGTAGGCCGCGCAACACCAAGCGTGTCGTCGCGACGCTACGGTGCACCGGGACGCGCTGTCGCGACGAGCGGGATATCCGGGTGAGTCCTCAGTGCCGCCGGTTGTCCGGGGCCGATCGGGCATGTCGGGGTTACCTGGTCCCGTTGTCGCTATAGGCGCGCTGCATGGGCCCGTCCGAGACGAACTCGTAGGTGGTGGCGGTGGTGGTGGTCGTGGTGGCGGCGTTGACGGTGGCGGTGGTGGTCGTGGCGGCCGCTACCTGGCCGCCGACACGCGGCCCCTTGGAGCTCTGCGCGTCCTGCTCACCCTGGGAATTGGCCTTGCCCTTGCGCTTGCTGGGCTTGTGCCGCTTCTTCTTCGCCTGGATCGCCAGTACCCGCCTGTTCACGTCCGTCTTGGCGCTCATCCCGCCGACCAACTGGACCCCCGCGCCGAGCTCGACCACCGGTGCCCCGTTCGCCGCCGCCGCCGCCGCCACAGCCGCCGTCGCCGCCGTCGTCGCCGTCGCCGCCTCCACCTCCTCCGTCGTCGTCGTCCTCGTCCTCGCTGCTACCGCCGCCGCCGCCGCCGCCGCTGTCTGCTATCCCTTTTCCAACGTTCTCTCTGCACGCACCGCACGCACGCAGAGGCACGCACGACCCACACTTCCGCCCGTTCCGGGCCGCTCCTTCGTGCTCTCCTTGCTACTCGTTCCTGTTACTGTTGTTGCTGTTGCTGCTGCTCCTGTTGCTGTTGCTGCTTGCTGGCTCGCCCTCGCGCACCGATATACCGCGGTTACACTCGCACCGACCACGATTCAGCTCAGCTCGGCTCGACTCGACTCGGATCAGCTCAGCTCGCCTCCGTCTGTCGTCTCGTCTCTCTGCTCCCTTTTTCTCTCTTTCTCTCTCTCCCTCCGTCTGTCTCTCTGCCCGTTCTGCAGCTTCACGCGCGCGGCCCACTGCGTGCAGCGGTTCACGGAGATCGGTGCCTCTCTTTCTCACTCTCCCTCTCTCCCGTTTCTGAAACTCTATTATCTACCTCATCTCTCGTAGCCGCGCACTCCGCTCGGCCGTTGTTTGAGTATGGCCGTCGCCGCTTACTGCTGCTGCTGCTGCTGCTGCCGCACGCACGCACGCACGCATGCACGTACGTCCGTCCATTCGTCCGTTCCTACGTACGCGCGTCACCGTGCCGTACGCCTACCTACCCACCGAGCAGGTGTCGCCGTGCTTCGTCCGCTGGCAGGTCGTCGACGCCGCGCACCGCACTCTACCGCCACCGTCGCCCGTCACGCTCGCCGTCGTCGTCGTCGTCGTCGCCGCTCGGCTACGCCGTACACTACACCTTAGAACATATGTATGTTGAATGTTCTAAGCACTACACACGCGAACGCTGGCGAATGCGACGAGCGCGCGCGATCTCCCACCGCGCCTCACCTGCGACGATTCCACCTCCGATGGTCGGCTTGACGCCGCGCCGGTCTCGGACTCTACGTTCGCTTTACGTCAGCGCCGACCAGGCGTCCGCGATTACGCTCCTCTCCGCACCGTGGCAGCAGACGGACGCGCGCTCCGGGCGCGTCTCGGCCGCGACGTTTCCTCCCTTTTCTACGTTTACGTTTTCATTCATTTCGTCTCCCGCGCCTCGCGTTTCTTCTTCCTTCTTCGTTTACGCGGGGGAGAGAGAGAGAGAGAGGGGTGGGCTAAAGATATCGTCTCTCGTCTTTCTAGGCGGATCTTCCGTTTCTTCGTTTTTTGGCAGGGCGCGATGACGTCCGCGTTACGTTCGCGTCACGGCGATTGCGCGCCTCGCCGACTCGGACAACACCGTTCGAGAGACAATTATTGGATTAGTTATTGGAGTAGCGCCCGCACGGTTAATATCGAGCCGCGCCGCGCCATGCAGTTTCTGAAATTGTACCGTTCGTAGGAAACTTGGCCGATACGTCGGTTAATTATTTTAAAGTTTAAAAATATTTCAATTACCTTAATCATTTAAGGCCTAATGTACATAATTATGATTCGCTCAGGGTTGGGAAATTAGGGTGCTTCCCCATGCAGGTCAAAAATTCGGAAAACGGAATCTCGGAATCATTCTGATTGGTTAGTCCCATGGGGCTTGTATTGTGCTCCATGGGGCTAACCAATCAGAATGATTCCGAGATTCCGTTTTCCGAATTTCTGACTGTCATGGAACAGCTCCCTAAGGGCTCAGACACAATGAGAGGAATAAGGAACAAGGAATTAAACATAGGAAATTGGGATGTGGAAGAAGGAAGAAGAAAGATATCTTCCTTCTTCCATATCCCAATTCTCTATGTTTAATTACTTGTTCCTTATTCCTCTCATTGTGTCTGAGCCCTAACTCGTTAGGGAGCTATCCCATGCAGGACAGAATTTCGGAAAACGGAATCTTGGAATCATTCTGATTGGTTAGCCCCATGGGGCACAATACAAGCCCCATGGGACTAACCAATCAGAATGATTCCGAGATTCCGTTTTCCGAATTTTCGACCTGCATGGGGAAGCACTCTTA
>NJRP01001080.1:30589-49501 GCA_003063835.1 Aphaenogaster floridana
ATTTCCCTCATTTGTAATCTTTCGGTCCATGAAACACGTCTAGGCGAGTACGCATATACTGAATTATCTTTAAGCGCTACTCTTACTAAGTATTCATCTCCCGGAGGGGGTACCTCTGCTGATTCTACTTCTTTAAACACCGAAATTAATTGTTGCTTAGCTTGGTCATCGAAATCTATTTCAATAAATGACAGCTTTTCATCTAAATTTTCTGACGAATCGGAAATCACATCTGCGGATGCTATTTCATTAAATAATTGCAACCTACTTTCCGGACTATCGGCAGACGGGTTATACACTATCATTATCTTGTGTTTATTTACGAAATCCATACCGATTACTAAATCCATTGAAAGAGAATCATTAACTAGAACATTCAATTCAATCGACGCTGAGAACCCTGGTAACGGAGATAAAACTATTTCGGTAGAAACTGAACCGTTAATTTGAATCGAAGCATTATTTAACGCTTTATACGATTTGAAACTACTTTTCTCTGTATCGGACAACTTGAAATATTTCTCGAAAACAGACGGGCGAATAAATGAGATCGGACTTCCCGTATCCACTAGAGCAATTAAGTCTGATTTAATATTATTTAAAGAAACGACCTTAATCCGAGAATTGTTGATCTCGAGCTTTCTTCCTTGCTCCTCCACGAAGGCCACCGTCGTATCGGCAACGTCCACTGCCGAGACCGCCGTGTCGGCAACGTCCACCGCCGAGATCGTCGTAGACGAGGCAGCTGTTGCAGCTGTCTGTGAATGCTCCCTCCGCTTTAACTTAAAGCAATCCTCTCGTACATAACCCTTCATTCGACAATAAGCACAAAACCTATTTTTGGATGCCGCTACCAATTTTGGAGCACTTGACACTTTCGGCTGATTGTCCTTTTTCAACGAAAAGTCTTTTCCTTTTTGCGGTCTGCTTGGCACATCCTTCTTTGTCATAAACGAAGATGTGATACGATGCATTTGATCTAAGAACTGATCGATGTTTTCCGAGTCCAACGCTGTCGCTGTTCCTCTCAACGCATTGCTAGCGATGCCGTCTATTAACAACTGGATTTTATCGGCTTCTGGAAGTGTCACGCTTTGCATCAGATCCAGTTTATCCATGGCGTAGTCCATAAAAGACTCCTTATGACCGTCCCACAAACGTGCCTCTATTTTTCTCATCGTGACGTATAACAATTGTCTTCCCTTGAACCTCCGGGTGATAGCTTCCTTGAAAATTGTCCATGACCGATTAACCATTCCTGTGTTATGAGCGAACCAACGTTGCGCGTTGCCGGTCAATTTACTTGTAGCTGCTAGAAGCGCTACTTCATGTGTTACGCTGTGGATTCTTGCTACACTTTCGATCTTCTCGAGCCACAAAATAATATTTTCGTCTTCTGTGCCTCTGTAACTTGATAACTGAGACGCCAAGAGTTTCACCGCCTGTGCCGGTGGCACTGTTGACACCAATGAGCGACCGGATTGATCCGTTGTTGATGGGGATGATCCATGGGCGTTACTCCTCTGATTCATCATAGCAAACATGTGATGCATTAATTCTTGATTCTGTCTTAACTGCTCAGACATAACCGCACATAATTGCGAAAGATCGGAAGACCCTGGTGTAACGTTCCTGGCCGCATTTATTTGGGCGGGCTGAACGGAATGAGCAGCAGGCGTTGCACGAGACGAATGCGATGAAGTCTCCGAATGGATGGTTTCCGGAATAGTTTCCATCGTCGCGAGTGTCCTCCCTTGATTCGGGCGAACATTCTCTATGCCGAAATCACGAAACGGGCCATTTTTCTCGAGATGCGATATAATCGCTTGCACGCACTGACTTCTTTCTTCTAACGGCATTAATCCGTAAACTCGGGCTTCTTCTTGAAGTTCTCCTAAGGAGAGCCCTTCCAAACGGGCACGGATATTTACCGCTTCCATTGTTCAGTTCTTTGATTCAAACTTGATACGCGACCGTAACACTTCCCGTATGAAACGGTTACACCGACCGGGAGCGAGAAATACGTATGCGCTCGTATAGACGGAAACGCGTTTCGTTTCGTCACGAAAATGTTTCACTTCCGCACAGCACTTGCAACGGCGAAGGTGCACTTTCTTGCCTAGCACTTGCAACGGCGAAATACGCTCAGCGTGTGCCCGGCGATAAGCGAGCTTGACGAGAGTATTGGTTAGCCAGACCTCTCGGTGATATTATGCTAAGTAATTAGCACGGGTAGAAGGTAAAGGGATACCGTGGTGATCGTCAATCCTCGTATAACAGAGACAACCTTTGATCTCACAACGCGAGCGTCGACCGGTATAAAACTGACTTCACTCGACGGCTTAGATAACTCTATTTATGTATATCTAACCCACTTCTATCCTCTTTGAGCCGTAAGGGGGTGACTCTATCCTACTTCTGAACTGTAAATTTGATATTGAAAGGGGCTGTTTTATATTTTCTGTGAACCTTTCTTTATTTCAATCTTAGCCGCGTCGTACATGTTCGGACTCGCGCGCGACGGTTAATTCCTCTCCTTCTTCTCGTTAACACGTGAACGTCGCCAGCTGATTAGCTCTGGCCAATCGCAGCGGTCCGCAATCTCGCCTTCGCTCGCGCAGATGCCAACGCCTCTCGCCGGCGCGGTTACCGCGGCGCTCGTACGCAACCGGCGGCGCCAGTTGCCCGGGAAATAGAAACGCGCCTTTCATTTCTTACAATATAAACACAAAATATATAGTATATATGAAAACAAAATTAATTAAAAATGTACGATATTAACTATTTATTACATGTATAAACATATATTGTTTCCTCAAATATTATATACGCGAGTATGAATTAAATTGACTGTAATGAAATAATGAAACTAAAATACAAATATATAAATATGAGAAACGCCAATATCGGTCGCGGCGGATCTTGGTGTCTAATAATAATTATTTTTGTGAATTTTATTCCTGCTCATGCGAACTGCGCGCCGCATATTCGTCGGTCTTGAAACACAATCCTTACATGAAGCCGGAATATAATTAATTCACATATTAAATTGACAAACAATTTAATAATTTAAGCAGAAAAATTCACAAAAATTATTATTATTAGGTACTAAGATCCGCCGCGACCGATATTGGCGTTTCTCATATTTATATTTGTTTATATTTATATTCCATATTTATATTCCATCGGTCCTAATCTTATTATTATTATTGCTAAAATACAAACATATTAATATTCTATCCGTAAGCCACGATCACCAGCCGCTATAAATAGACCGCGTGATTTTCGACTGTAAATCACGTGATGTGATGGAAATCATCCTCGTGGTCTAATCGCGGACCAGTGAGATCAGGTCTATATAATCCATGTGCGTATCTCCGCAGTGCTTCGCATGAGTCTCTGTAGTTTTGGAGGGGTTTCGAGTGTTGCGAGAGCGACAGTGAGTACGGTATGCGCTTATCAGGCAGCTATTTTTGCGACGATTCGAAATACGCGCGCGCGAGCGCTCAAGTCCCTTGTTGACCTTGCGCGTAGTCCGTGGTGACTTTCGCCTGAACCTGACCGTGGAATTGCACTTGTCCAGCCAGAGCTACAGAACGGTCCAAGTCGATCGAAGTTGATCCGAGAGTCTACCATTCTCCTCCCCCTGTGACACGCGAGAAATCATAAACGGTGAGTGAAAAGTATGAATTGTAAGCATGTCGCTTCGATGATACTCTTGTATCCAATGATCGGTAATCACATGGTAGTGAGAAATATTAGTGATCACATAATAATGACGGTAATCCTCTGTCATTGATCTTCGAGTACGACATCCGTGTGTGTGGCTTCAAGGTCATCTTCGCGATCGTGATCTGTGTCACATAACTTGATTCGAGAGATAAACGAAACCAGACGGAAGAGATCAGGGAAGCAAAAATCTGTTATGTTTTCTCGGAGAAATATACGCACGTGCACGCTACACGCGGCCGTATTCCGATATGTTATGTCACACCGCCAGTACTGAAATCTATAATATACGTAATGTTAACTATGGATTTTGAGTACTGGCGGTGTATATCGGAATGCGGTTCTTTTTTTTACATGGAGGAATCTTCTAAAGACACCCTCAGCTCACATCTGTAAGATTGATAAAAACATTGTAAAGATAAGGGTCGATAATATTCTTTACATCGTTACAATGTTTTGGAGCTTGCAGAATCTTACAGATGTAGGCCGTATTCCGATATACACTGCCAGTGCTCAAAAATCCATAGTTAACGTTACGTATATTAGATAAGGGTCGATAATATTCTTTCGCAGAACTCTACAATGTAGAGTTCTACGAAAGAATGTTATCGACCTTTATCTACAATAGCGATTAAGATATCGATCACTCGAGGGCGCAAATTTCGGAGTAACTCCGAGACAATTCTAATAGCGTTTTTCACTGGGAGAACTGGTGCGCACTGAGTGCGCCCTAAGGCTTGTTCTTAATCAATTTTGATATTTACAAATCATCGATCTTAAATATTTCTTGAAATACTTCTCAGTAAAATGATCTGTGCATCATCCACACATACAGATTGTTTTATTAGTTAAAAAGTTTTTGAACGTGATTCAAAAGCGATCTTAAATATAATAACAGATTATGAACAAGCCTTAGTGCGCACCAGTTCTCCCAGTGAAAAACGCTATAAGAAACGGAGAGCGAGCTTGGCTGTTCTCGGAATTGGACGTTAAAAGTATTTTCTGTGTGAAAAGTTATATTGAAACTGTGTGAAATTTAAGAAAGCGATATTCAGCGATAAATCAGTATCAAAAGATAGGGTTATTTGATCCGAATAAAAATTGTTATTCATTGGAGAAAGGAGAATTTGTTTATTTGAAGATTGCGGCTTTTTCGGAGCGAATTCAGAGAATATCTTACACATCGTTCAATTTGGTAGAAGAGCGATCAGATACCTCGAATCTACTCGATTCGATTGACGATCTTCCGCGATCCGCATTTTTGGATGAGTACGTGGATTCGCAGAAAAACACGAAGAACGATTAGATAATGTCATTGCGATAAGAAATGTTATTGACCCACGGGTTGAAGATAAATAGACATATGGTTCAAACTTTTTCTATGATGACGAACTCAATTGCCTAATGAGGCTAAAGTCGTCATTAAATTAAAACATTTGAATTCAACACCGAATGAATTTCTATTACAGTTACTGCAGTACTATTTTTTATTTTAAAGCATAATTATAAATAAACAATATGTGAATAAATATATTTCATATTCATTTTACTAATGAACTAGAATGTCTGAATAAGAAATATTAAAACCTAAGTGTGTGTATGTATATGTGAAAATTATTTTATTTTATTTATATAAATTAAATTTTCAAAATTTAAGCTTAAATGAATATATATAATATCAAAATTATATATATATGTATATGTAAAATATATATGTATATGTAAAATAAATAAATATATATATATATATATATATATTTATATTTATATAATATTAATGTTATTATGTGAATAAATATATTTCATATTCATTTTACTAATAAACTAGAATCTCTGAATAAGAAATATTAAAACCTAAATGTGTGTATGTATATATGTGAAAATTATTTCATTTAATTTCTATTAATTAAAATTTTCAAAATTAAGCTTATAAATGAATATATATAATATCAAAATTATATATATACATATATATATATGTTAAATATATATATATATATATATATAATATTAATATTATATATTATTCACTTTCTGTTAATAGAAAAATTCAATAGGTATGTATCCATTTTATTAAATCTGCTAAAATCAAACTGAATATAGAGATTGCAGAAACAGAACAGTTTACAAAATGTCAAGAGAACGTGCTTCCAGGAGATTTTATCGCGTAGATAGCACTAATGATTTGTTTGAATTCATGGACCGTGGCTATTCAGCCCAACATGAAAATCGATGGAACTTTGAAGTTGCTTGGGAAGCTGCTAACAAAGGTGCAACATTATACAATATGTAGTTATAGACTTCTATATGAAATATTCCTGACAATTGTATTTTCATATATAATCCACATAACTCTTTTTCAGTTGGCGGCATTTATACTGTAATAAGATCTAAAGCTTATGTTTCAACTGAAGAAATGGGAGATCAATATTGTCTTATTGGTCCATATAAAGAACAATCAGCACGCACGGAAGTTGAGGAAGCAGACTTTCCTCCTCATAATCCTTTGCATCAAGCAGTACAAGTTTTGCGTGATCAAGGATATAAAGTAAATCTTTTTTAAAATTACAGACTTAACATTTAGTTCTCAAAATTATTATTAATCTTAAATCAGTCATTTAAGAAACTGCAAATGTTTATCAATGATATATTTGGAATGGATTGTTTATATTGTGTTAGAATAACGAATTGGTTATTTATCATGAATGTAGCAAGTATGATTCAAAAGCATATGTGTGTCGTGTGTGCGCATGCGCGTGGATGTATGTGCATGTAATCCATTTTAATTTAATAAAATGATTTTTTTATTTATTTATGTTATTTGTTTTATCGAGAAACAATATTTTTCGAAAAAATATTTCTAACAAAAGTTATACAGTTTTTAAAGGAAAGCGATGTGGCAGTTTGCCATTGGGTAGAATTGTGTATGTCAAGGTTGATTTGGTTTTTTAAATAGAAATCTCTTGTACTACATATTCTTGTAGCTGACATTAAAATATTATTAAAAATTAATATTAAGTTCTATTTTGTAGTATTTCATAGTTAGAGCCATTTAATGTTATTGATTGCTGTGAGTTCTCTTCCTTTTCACGTTCAATTTTTTAAGAAAAATAATAAAAATAATTTTCGAAAAAATGCTTAGCTTTAAAAGACTCAAATGTTACCTCCATACATTTATTTCACCTTCAATAACCTTGTAAATTCTGGGAATTATTCTTTGTCTTTAACTTTGTCGAAAATTGTATGCCAGAATTACATTTCTTTTATTGTCTGTTTCAAGAAACTTCAGACACTTTGCTTATTTGATAAACATAATTTTTTGACAATTTCTTGCAATTAAGTTCATTTTGAAAATGCCTAAATATTTGCCAACAAAAATTATTAATTATTAAATATGACTGTAAAATAAAAATGCTAGGGAAGCTATTTGTGGATGTGTAATCGGATTTCCAGAATGTTATCACGTAAATAATATTACAATATTAAGTTTAATTAAGAAAGCTCGAAATAATCATCTTACAAGCAATCAAGGACGGCCTTAAATGAAGACAATACATTGAGTGTCATTTTACAGATGGTGTTAATGAATTCACATATCAGTTAATCTTAAATATTTCATAAATTTAAGTCAATAATAGCCTCGAATTTTAAAATAAATCTTCATTCTTATATTAATATTCATTGCCATCAGAAATTTAGCGAAACCCAAAAGCAGAAATCTATTAAGTTTTGTCCACGAGTTTTTAAAAAATTGAGAAAAATTCTATTTTCTTTAAAAACTTAATGTTTAGTGACTAAACATTTTTTTTCGAATACAGGAGAATTAAATCGGCATGACAATCATTATTATTCAGATACAAATCCTTACTAGATTCGTCATATTGATAATCAAAATCGATGAAAAGTTTGATATTATATTTTATATGTCAGCATATTATTGGATCTCATTTTTAAAAGATAATTTGAATAGTGAAAGTATATACAGTTTTTGTAAAATGATCTATCGGAATTGTTAGATGTAAATTTAGAAATCTTAAGGCAGATGTGATTTTAGCATGTTATATCTTCATGCTGTTCGAGATTTTTCGAATAAGGATATGCATAATGTTGGTTTAAATGGATCTGTATATTGGTCACTAAACTTTTTATTTGACATCAGCAGATTTTTTTCTGTGGGGATATATTTAAAAAATATTTTTGAAAGAAAATCGATGATTGTAGAAGATATAAAGAAACATTACTAAGGCTTGTCAAACATTCCAATCAGAAGTTTATCACAAACACAATCTCATTTAGACAAATACTGCAAATTTGCATTGATATTAATAGCAGTATAGAAAGAGAGACAGTACAAAGAAAGAATATAAGATTATTTAAAAACTATTTAAAGAAAAAGTATGAGAGGCTAGGGGACTTATATCAATTGAGCAATGTATTTCACATTGCTAATGAAATTTTAAATGATTTTAACTATGAAATATGTTTCAATGTAGTTTGTAAAACATTTTGATATCAATTACAAGAATACCCATTAAGAAATAGTTTCTATTTTTTAAAAATCAAATCGACCTTGACATGGCTTTGACAATTCTAATTAAGGATATATAAACCAAGATCATCATATTATTTTCCCCTGAAAACTGTACAACTTTTATTCAAAACATTTTTTCAAAAAATATGTGTACAATATAAAATATATTAAAAATGTTTATCTTTGTACAGTCACAGACAAATATGGAATAATATTGACATAATTTGAGAAACATTTTCATACACAATTTTCACGCACACACGTTACACACACATGTATGTTTCCTCAAATTATGCCCTGATATTTATGTCAATATTATTCCATATTTATTTATTTTATAATTTATTTTAGAAATAAAAATTGTATTTTTTACAAATATCAGACATAAATAGACACTACATTCTTCAAATATATTTTGTTATTTTTAAGATTGGCAAAGTTACTTTTGAAAAGTAACTCGTTACCGTTATCGTTACTCAAGAAGTAAAGAGTCATTACAATTTCCGTTATTTTTTCATCAAGCCTTGAAGATCTTTCTTTTAGAGTGATTCTTGATTGTCTATATCATTAATTGACCAGTTTAACAAAGAATCAGTGAGCGATTGTGGTTGCTTTTCAAAAAAATTATGCAATTTGCAATATGCAATTACATATTTTTTTGAGAAGCAATCATGCGTTTTCCTCACATCAAATAAAAAAATGAATAGTTTACAAGATACTTTATATTTCATGTAAAAATATACCAGAATAAGATATAAAATATCTCATAAACTATTCATTTTTTTTTATAACTTTACCTTAATACTTTTATATCTTAAATAACTGGAGGAATAATATTATATAAAAAAATCATGTGATTCTATTTAAAAAAATAAAATTGACCTGAACCTGACTTTGGCAACACCACTTATGGTCAAACTAGTACTGCCATTAAATGCGTCTTTTCAAACCCTACAACTTTTGTCTGAAACATTTTTCTATAAAACTTATATTTTCCGAGTTACTCAGGGGTACCTTTTTTCCCCATCCTGTATAATAATAGTTTTGTAAACCAAAATATACGTATACCAAGGTATACCAAGATGTATGTATATATTTTTTCTTTTGTTGTATTATATGTAATGTAAAATGTTTGCATTAAGGTAATAACAGGGACATGGTTGGTGGATGGAAATCCACAAATAATTCTATTTGATATTGGAAGCGCTGCTTGGAAGCTAGACGAGTATAAACAAGAATTATGGAGTACTTGCAACCTTGGAATACCTCATCTTGATATTGAAGCTAATGATGCTGTAATACTCGGATATTTAGTTTGTCAATTTATTACAGAATTTAGGTAAGTATTATTTTTTATCATTCTCTGTAATTTATATAATTGTCAATTTTATTATAACAATGAAATAATAGAAAAGCAGCTGAAGGATACTCAAGCATTCCGCCAAGAGTAGTCGTACATTGTCACGAATGGCATGCAGGAGTTGGTTTAATTGCTTTGCGAACAAGACATGTGGATGTGGCTACGGTATTTACTACTCACGCTACACTTCTGGGTAGATACCTTTGCGCAGGAAAGACTGATTTTTACAACAATTTGGATAAGGTAAGTAAAGTTTTTTCTCTCTGTTCTCTTTTTCTCTGCTCTAAGCTTTATATTACATATAAATAAAAAAGTTCTCTCTATTTAATAAAAGTACCCTCTATTTAATAAAACAATTTAAAATAATTTAAGTTACTAAAGAAACTATGTTTAAAATATCAAAATTATTTTTATTTTTGCATAGAATATTGTATCTTCTTATTCAATAATATGAAACCAGGTCATTAAAAAAGTCATTCAAGCTTAAAAAAGCATAAATACATTATTAATTCTCTAATTTTCAAACTAATTTTTCTTGAAAAAGCACTTTAGATGAGGGTTTTATATTACATTTAATTTATTTTTTATAAGGAATCAATTCCTTTTTAGTCGCATTACTGTTAAGAAATATCCTGTATATTTAGTAATATGCTAAATATATGCTTAATAATATACTAAATGCTTAATAATATATTTTTTGCAGTTCAGTGTTGATGAAGAAGCAGGGAAACGTCAGATATATCATAGATATTGTATGGAACGTGCAGCTTCACATCTAGCACATGTATTTACGACAGTTTCAGATATCACTGGTTTTGAAGCTGAACATTTGCTCAAACGTAAAGCTGATATTATCACACCGAATGGATTAAATGTAAAAAAGTTTGCGGCGTTGCATGAATTCCAGAATTTACATGCTGTTAGTAAAGAAAAAATACACGAATTTGTGCGAGGCCACTTTTATGGGTTTGTCTCAAACAAATGCTCTTCTCTACAGACATTATAATGACACACACACGCACGCGCACGCACGCACACGCACACACACGCGCGCGCAATGAGCATAAGAACTAAAATATCTGAATAACTCTGTTAGGTTCGAAGATATCTAAAGCCGGTATTCATAGTTCCATAGATAATTCCATAGATAATTTTTTTCTAAAAGTTTTTTTTAATGGTATAAGTGTTTTTTTAAACGGTACTAGATATTTGTGATTTGATAACGTTATAACCGGTATCAAAATGAATTTAATGACTTATAACACCATGACTTTCAAATGACTTTGAATTTGGAAATTTTGAAGCCAAGCGTGATCAATGTTCTTGTTATGATCATTAAATCCATATACCAGCATCAGACAAATCGTTTGAGAAAGTGGCAAATCGATCAAATGTAATATGAATATTACATCAATTTAAATTTTACTCTTGTTATATATCATTACATCAAAACTTCATAGGAGAGATTTTTAAAATCGCTTGGAACCTTTGTTAATGGGGATTTTAAGATGAATTACAAATAATAGAACATTTTTCAATAAATTATTATTTGCTAATGAAGTTATTTTTATAAATCATAGCCAGGTAAATTTTAAAAATATACGTTATCCGTCCATCAAAACATCCATTGCTCGATCCTAAATTTCCAAGTCCAAAGACATTTGAGAAATCATGTTATAGTTATTGAACTTGTTTTGATGCTGCTTGATAATGTTATCAAATCAGAAATATTTAGTGGCATTAAGAAAACACTGATGACCTTAAAATTACCTTGAAAATAACTTTAAGAAGAAAAGGATTTGTACCATCACATTTTTTATGGTTCTCTTAACAGTGCAATTTTTTTCTTAGATGTTTTTCTCTTAGATATTTTTTTCTATTTGCAAACCTACCAGAAATATTTGGTGTTTTGTTGCTTGTGATTTACCTTGTGTGTGTATATGTATATATATTCATATAATATTCAAATTTACATATGTTTGCAGGCATTATGATTTTGATTTAGACAAAACATTATATTTTTTCACCGCTGGTCGATATGAATTTGGAAATAAAGGAGCTGATATATTCATAGAAGCTCTGGCCAGATTAAATCATTATTTAAAAACATCCAGGCCTGACTTAACAGTGGTTGCTTTCCTTATTTTTCCTGCAAAAACTAATAACTTCAATGTCGAATCTCTCCGTGGTCATGCTGTGAGTCATTATTAATATTAATATCTTCTTATATGTATAATAGTTAATATTTGAAATAATAATTATTAATGCTTTATCAAATTATTATTATCAGGTAACAAAATCTCTACGAGATACTATCAACGATATACAGCAAAAAATAGGGAAACGAATGTACGAGTTGTGTCTCTCTGGTCGTATGCCTGAAACTCAAGATTTGTTGCAGAAAGAGGATACTATTAAAATAAAACGGTTTATTAAAAACTAATCCAAAATAGCATTTTATTAATGTTAATCTTGATTTACTGACATTTTTTTTCTATTCTGTTTTACAGATGTTTATATGCTCTGCAAAGGAATGGATTACCACCTATTACAACACATAATGTTGTCGATGATTGGAATGATCCAGTGTTGAATACCATTAGAAGGTGTAATCTCTTCAACACCGTTCACGATCGCGTTAAGGTATGACGCGCGTGTATATGTTACCGTAAATACCTGAAATTCATCACTTCGCGAACTGACTAAAGAGGGAATCCGTCATTTCGTGAACTTACTAGTAAATACCCGAAGAGTATATATATATTTTTCGGGTTTTTACTAGTAAGTTCGCGAAGTGACGGATTTCGGGTGTTTACGGTAACATATACATATTACATGGGTTTAAATTAAGCATTGGCAAAGTTTATAAGTGTAAATCGCAAAATAATGTCAAATCTAGATCATCTCTTTCGGTAATCGAAAAGAGAAATTCATCATTTAAATATAAGCACAAACAAATATTAAATGTACATGAATTTTAACGGTACATTTTAAATGTACATGAATTTTATTAGTGCATTACATGCATCATTCTATCAGTTCTAGCTTTTTTAGCAAAATGTAATTTAGTTTTTCTGGTTTTATTAACATTTTGGGAGATTTGTAAATTACAGCAATAAAGACATTGGAACCAATGATATACATTGAAAATATATAAAACTATTTTTATCGTTGTAATTTACAAATTTTGAAATATGCCAAAATGTTAATACAATCAGAAAAACTAAATTACATTTCGCTAAAAAAGTTAGAACTGACAGTATAATGCATGTAACACGCTAAAGGTTTGTTAAAATATGTATATTTGATATTTATTGTATGTACTTATATCGCAAAGGTTGGGCACCTTATAAATGGTGAATTTCTATTTTTGATTACTGAAAAAAGTGATCTATGTAGGTTTGGAATTATTTTGCGATTTACACTGGAAACTTTTTTATGAGATTAATATATAATTAATATTATATTAATTTTATCTGTTTAAAAAGTTTCCAAACTTTGTCTTTGTAACTTTTGGGGGCTTATTTACAACTTATTTAGCTTTGTTTTCTTCGAAATATTCTACATACTCTATTTATACAAATACATTTCCAAAAAATTGTAAAGACAAAGTTCGAGAAGTTTTTGAACAGATTTCATATAGCTAATATGTTTTATTTATAGATAGTATTTCATCCAGAATTTTTATCTTCAACAAATCCACTATTTGGTCTCGATTATGAGGAATTTGTTAGAGGATGTCATTTGGGTGTTTTTCCTTCATACTATGAACCATGGGGTTACACACCAGCTGAGTGTACAGTTATGGGAATACCTAGCATTACTACTAACTTATCAGGATTTGGATGCTTTATGCAGGAACATATAGCAGATCCGATGAGTTATGGTATTTATATCGTCGACAGGCGTTTTATCGGTTTGGAAGCAAGTGTTCAACAGCTTGCTCAATACATGTTCGATTTCGCACGACTTAGCCGCCGTCAACGTATTATTCAGAGAAACCGTACAGAACGTCTTAGTGATCTCCTCGATTGGCGAAATCTTGGCATTGTAAGATAAACATACACATTTCACTATATTCTTTTTAAATTATTCATTTTGTATCTTATATGTCTTTTCCATAGTATTATCGTCAAGCAAGAATAAAAGCGTTGACCACTGTATATCCAGAACTGGCATCGGAATATGCAGAGGGTGGGGTTGGTCGATTTAATTATCCCAGACCCATCAGCGAACCGCCATCTCCATCATCTTCACGGCACACGACTCCGGCCGCTTCTGTACACGGTTCAGATGACGAGGATGAGGTTGATGAAGAAAAAGAGGTAAATAATCCAAACAAAACAAAACTGAAGTAAAATAAAGTTCAATTTAAATAATGTTGTTATGCTTACATATATATACATATATATATATATATCATTTACCGTAGCTAGAAGAGTTACGACAATCGAATGGAAGATAAATAAAGAAATCAAGAGTACTAAAAACAAGAAGTAATTGTGTGCAATAAGTTTCAAGATAATTTATGGAATGCACACATAACATAGCAGTGCCAAAACATTAGTTACGATTCCTCCATGAAATATATGTATATATTTTAAAAAATCTGAAATATTATTTTGAACACTTGTTATTAATATCTGTCACTGCCGTGCAAACCACAAAATAGAATAGTTAGTAAGTAAAGTGAAGATATATGTAATAATAATTGTAATTACTCATTTATTGTGATTATTATGTGTGAGCAATATTATTTACTATTCTTTGTTCGAATTTTATTTGCTAATAATGTAATTTACTACATTAAAGTAGATCCAAATCTTTCATATGGCATGTTTAACAAATAATATGATTGTTAATATATATTTTAATATATTATTATCGTGATATCAGAAGTTTGAATGCATAAAAAAGGAAGACAAAAAAATATATGTTTACACCACATTATGTGTGTGCGTATTGTGTTTGCATATAGCAATATACTTATAGTCATACAATTTGATATACATATGTAATTGCACTGTGAGAATATATTATTGTTATATAGAAGTGATTATATTTTTATTAGAATTAGCACTTTCGAATAAAAATTTCTATCATCTTGAATTATTTAATCCTTGTAATATTATTCATATTATTCACGTAGCAAGAAATAGCATTAAGGTACCATGTTGTAAAATATTCGTAAAAAATATATAAATATACGGGATAATTCAGCTAAATCTTATGATTTGTTTTGGCTCTAACTTTTGTTTCTTTGACAAACAGTTACATCTGAAATATGGGCTTATCATAACGGTAGATTTTATCTGATGAAATTTTAAGATCATTTAAAGGCCTAACATAAAGGAGGCGAGGGCAATCGTTATAAAAATTACCCTCTTTTTCTCTCCAATATGAAAAGAAAAAGAGGAAAGATGAACCGTGTAAGAAGTTCAGCTAAAAGGAACAGGCCTCATTACTTCTTTAATCTTTTTAGCGATTCTAAAAACGAGTTTTTGTTTGATTTTCAGATGACTGCAACTATCAGATACAATCTACTGCTATGATAAGACTATCATGTAAAGCCAGCGGCACACGGAGCGTTTTTTCTTGCTGGATTCCTTGTAATCTAGTAAATTACTAGAACTCGCGTGCTGAGTGGTGTAAATATAATAATTTACTAGATCGCAAACAATCCAGCAAGAAAAAATGCCTCGTGTGCCGCTGGCTTAAATGTGCCCTCATGTCAAAGGAACAAAAGTTAGAGCCAAAATAAATCATAAAACTTAGCTGAATCACTCTGTAGATAACAAATTTTTACAATAAATAAGACAATTCAACGATAATCAAAAATTTTACTTTAATAATATTAACATAATATACAAAATGAAATGACTAAGTTACATTTTTTGCAACACGATGGGGTATTTGGCACTTGTAATACCAAATTATCTACTATGTTATAAATTTTGAATAAATATTTACACATTACAGAAGCAGTATAACATATTACATAATTGATAACAATAATTATAGCTTACATAACAAATACAACAATGTACAAAGTCATTATAATTTTAGATAATCTGAAACCATATATGCATTTAATTAAGTAATTACAACAATAAGAGTGATAATTCGGAATGATTTTTTATTGTGTGACACTAGTTAATTATCATTATATACGCAATGAGATTCCGTATCGTATTTACGTTATCTGTTTATGTTTTCCTAATAAATAACGTTAAAAATGTTGATACTAATTACAAAATATTCTAATTTCTAGTATTAATTATTTTAGTCTCGATTATATCATGTAGCATATCATTTAAAAATTAAATGATCTAATTAAACATTTTTATTTCTTCGATTATGAACAAAAAAGAAGAATTTGTACCGTACACAAAAAAATAATTGATGTTATTCATCATATATCCAGTAAGTTTCACAATAACTGATTTCCAATCGCCATAAATATGATTAAGAATACGACTCAGATAATCACAACGAACATTAACAATCTTTATAAGCGATAAATTAATACACAAGCACAATATATACTATTGAATGACCATCACTTTAACTTAAATGGCACTCACTATGCATTAAATAGAATTTTATAAAGAATGGTGATTATGTTAAAAAATAAAAGACATAATATGTATATAGATTAAAAAAAGAGTATTACAATTAGTTAGTAATACGTATTTTTAATACTTTGCTTATTTAATACAATTCTGCAAAATTCACTGGAATATATTATTTTTTAATATTAAGCAGAACAATTTAAAATCGATGATTTTATGAAACTGTAGCTTTTCTCAATACGTTTATGTGAAAAAATATGCAAGCATATTAATTTCTGTGATGAAATATGCAGTTATCGTAGGATAGTATCATTCTGATTGAGTAAGTATTAATTATAACTTTCATTCGATGGAGTCTATTATTAAAAAAGAAGTTTAAGATATACCTTTATATTAAAATTATATAATTTACAGTCACAGTAGATAACTAATAATCCTAAATAAAATAATGTGATTCCATAATTTATATCTCAAAATATCAAATTTCATTAAAATATTGGCAAATCTCTATCGTCGACAGGCTCAAGTAGCCCGATTTGATATATACTAATGCAATGACTATATAGTTAGACTTTTGTTTTATACTGGCAAGCTTTATGTTGCATATTTTTTTATTACGACTTTCTGCAAAGCTTTGATAGTAAAGGAAGAAGGATATTCCTTCTTTAGACCGTTGGTATAGATAACCTTTGGTTATATGTATAATAAGAGCACTAATATTATTATATTAATATCGCTCAATGTATCGATATATATGTATATTTGTTTGGAAACTATTCTATTAGTCTTTAGTTAATTGGCATTTCATGATGTATGGCTTCAAAATACAAATGGATGAGGTTCGTCACAATCGACTCTATATATATAATTAAACAACTTACGATATTTACTTCGTCCTTATTCATCCATCTCGCGATTTATCTGAATAAACACGGATGGCATACACTAATTTTCAATATCTATATTAGTAGTTGAGAATAATCATTTATACTTCACATCATAGCATATAAAAACGATGACAACAGATTTTGATGATATATATACCACGTTACATCTACTAACATTATCTTATCGAATTTAAAAATTAATTACAAAAGTGGATACGATCCATTGGCAAAAGGAAAAAGAATTTCTACGCAGCTACACGATATGTATACAGAATTTTTTTGTGCGGGAACATATTTCCTTCATTTTTATAAAGCAAAACACATTTAAATCCTCAAATCAAGGAAAAAGAATTATTAATAGTACAATATTTGAAAACAGACTATTACGAGATATATTTTTTGTATTATCTCGTGAATATATCGATATATTAAATATGATGGCAATCATGTTTCTTTTATCAATTCTCAGATGGACGGATTTACGTGTGACTTGATTGAGTCCCTCCCATCCTCTGTTGCATCATAGTTAAGAGCAGCTCGGAATACTGTTGCATCATATTGACTACCTTGCCCTGATCCTGACCCGCGAGTAATTCTTGAAACTTTGCTGTCGCTTCATCAGTGATGGCGCTTCCGCTACTTCCGTCGTTATCACCACCGGCAACGACCAGTCGTAGAGTACGCATAGTCTCGTTAACAGACGACTCCAATCCACGTAGCATCGTGTCCCGATCGATCGCTCCTCTAGAGGGGTCATCGTCGTTGTCGATCGTCAAACGTTTATACAATTGCACAACGTTATCTGCAGTGCGCGTAAGCTCGTCCGCAATCGTATTGCATAGTTGCGTGGACACTGCAAGAATGTGTATCGATGTTATCTTTATACCATAAATCCAACAACGATAGAATAGAATAAATGATAGAATAGATGATGATAGAATAAATAATGATATATTGTTCTGCTGAACTGGTTGCACTAGTTCAAAGTTTATCTTTTTCCTTCCAATGTGGAGTAAAAAAGATAAACTCTGACCTTAGTGCAGCCAGTTCAGTTATAAAGAACAGACCCATTATAAGGCATGCACCGTTACACATTGGTTTTAAAATCCGAATTTCAGATAATTTTCAGGTAATTATTCTTACTATTTTTATCATACATATATGAAATTCTATATAAATATAATCTAAAGGTTTTTGTACAAACTATGTTAAATATAATTGAATAAATAGATAATTCTTTACCATAGAGTATAACAATAAAGGTATTATGAATTGAAATATATATCTTTTTGACTCTATTAACATATTTTGTTTATAAAGTTAAATTGCAAAACAATATTATAATATAAAAAAAATATCACATTATACAATTATTAATATAATATAATATTAAAAATATTTATCAACAAAAATGTTAATTTTAATTCGACCTGACTGGCCAGATGTATTGTAAAAAGAAAGGCACTACGTTTCGACCATGGGATTTGGTCCTTTTCAAGTGCGATACATTGAATTATATAATTACATAAGTTTATCAAGAGACACGGTAGTGTCTCGCGCCAAGTAAACGCGCAGCGAGACCGCACCGTGACTCTTTTAAGCCCGTTCTACATTAATCGCAAGTCGATCGCAAGCCTGTTGCGACAGCCAATCAGAAGCTAGAATGGTACTATTGACGCTTCTGATTGGCTGTCGCAATAAGCTTGCGATCGACTTGCGACTAATGTAGAATGGGCTTTACGCGAGACGTCTTCTCAGACGATCCTTCGATTATCGGATCTCGATAACGGCTGATCCGATCGACTTCTAAGTAGGCTCAATCGAAAGCTTGGG
>NJRP01001081.1:7932-18894 GCA_003063835.1 Aphaenogaster floridana
ATTATCGGCTAGCTATTCAGATGCGACTAGATCTAACAAACCTATAAGTTTCAGGGATGAGAATCCGACAGATATCTCATCAACAGACAATAATGTAAGTTCACAGAATGACGCTCAGGATGAGGTTTATACTACTTTTTTAAATAATCATTTAGCCAAATTTGAGGATGTAATTTTTAAGGTCTTAAGTAAATTTTTTGAATCTAAAACTGCGGAAATGTCTAATAAGAAATAGGCGACTCTCCCCCCCTTCTACAACCAGTAATGGATAGTTCAATTAACTTCCTTCAATGAGACTGCCAAAATATCAAGAACAAACGACAAAAATTGGAAAAAAGAGCTTCTAACTTCGAAATACTTTTACTATCGGAGACTTGGTTAAAGGATAATGAAAAATTCTTATTGAGAAGCTTTAATACGATAAAGTCGGGAAGAATCGATAGACAGGGAAGAGGATTGGCGCTGCTGATTAGAGATAGAATTAAATGCAAGCCATTAGGGAACTTATATAATGCGAATGGCAAGCTAGAAGTTTGCGCGGCGAACATGTTCATAAATAAAAGGCCCAGTTTGATAATATCGCTGTATAAACCTCCGACTTGTTCGATCTCGATAAAAGAATGGAGATCCTTTTTCGATCAATTTAATAATGAGTTTATAATGGGGAGGGACTTTAACTCTCATCACGCTCTCTGGGGTAGTCCGTCTACATGTCAGGAGGGAGGGAAAGTTGCGGAGATTATCTCAGAAATGAGTCTTCAATGTCTTAATGAGGGTCGATCACTAGACTCGCGTCTTCTAATTTCAGCGCCTCATATATTGATTTGACGGTTTCTAACTGTAGTCTGGCGCTCACTGCTCACTGGGAAGTTATTCAAGATGCCTGGGGTAGCGACCATCTGCCTATAAAAATTGCTGGTGGGATATAAATTTAACCTCCTCCGATTCAATGCTTCATCAAGACTACACACTATTAAAACTAACTGGGAGAATGTACAGAGTTCGAGCGCTGAAGCTTGTAGAGACATTGTAACTAATACAGAGCTGGACACTCAAACCAAATATTCTTCTTTGTATCAATCATCGAGGAAGGGGTCAAATTAAATACTCCTCAGAAAAAACAGAAAGATAAGGGTCAATTTAAATATAGATCTATTCCATGGTGGGATGAGGAATGTGACAAACTTATTAGATTGAGAAGAGCAGCGTTCTTTAAATGCAAATTTTCCTCAACTCGCGAAAACGTCCTGGAATACAATCAGGCCGATGACAATGCTAGGGCTTATTTCAGGCACAGGAAGAGACAAATCGTTCTTAGAGTTCTGTGAATCATTGGGAAGAACTTCGGATTTGGGATATGTGTGGGGGAGGGTCAGAGCTATGAGTAATAGGTTTCATAGAAAGGAATCAACCAATACTTATGACGAGAAGACAGAACACGCGATACTTGACCAAATTGAATCTTTGGGGCCCCCATGGTTCCCAACCAAACCACCGGAACTCGATGATGATATAGAAGAGGAGTCGTTTACGTTAAAGAAACTCAGTAGCTATCGACGCGACCAGGCCCAAATCCGCCCCTGGGCTTGATGGCGTTGATTATCAAATCCTCAAAAAACTTCCGTTAAAACTCAAAGAATGTTTACTGACAATTTTCAATGAAATTATCAGAAAAGGTATTTTTCCCGCTGAATGGAAGAAAAATTCAATGTATTCCTTATTCCAAAAAGGAACTCAAGCAAATTCAGACCGATTTCTATCGCGCTCAGTGTTGCCGTCACTTAAAAAAATTAATCACCAGATTTGTGTTTAAGAAATCACCAGATTTATAGTGTTTTTCACTAGATTTTTAAAAAGTACGTAAACTCAAATAAAACCAATTTTAATCATATATTTTAAATATATATTTTTTATTACATATTTTACTTAATATTCAAATAATACAGAAAATTCGATAGAGATATTTATAAATAACCAAAATAAGTATCTTCTTGAAAGTAAAGCTATGATAAATATAACAAAAATAAGTATCTTCTTGAAAGTAAAGGGCCATCTACAATGTGTCGCAGTTGTAAGAATTGTAAGAAATTGACCAATCACAGTTCATTATTCTCCTTGCGATCGAAGAATAATGAACTGTGATTGGTCAATTTCTTACGACTCTTACGACTGCGACTCATTGTAGATGGCCCTTAAATTACAATCTTCTTAAAAGTAAAACTATGATTTAAAAACTCATAAAACTACAAAAGAAACAACTTATTACATTTTAGTAATTCATTATTAATAATAAGATTATAACAATCTCCACCATTATCACGTATATATTTTTTGGTTTGTAAAATACCTGTCAATGTTTCAGTATTTAGCGGATTTCTTATTTTTGTCTTATTCAAATTTATAGTACTAAATATTCTTTCCACGCAAGCACTGATGTGTGGTAAGCATAATAAATCAAAAGCAAATTGTGTTATTAAAGGAAATGGTGTACTATTATCTCCTCTTTTAATATTACCTACTTCAGTCCAAAATTTCAAAATTTCTTCGTTTTTATTTAAATTACTATTACGAAGGAGTCTATATATTCTCTCTCCAATTCATTTAAATCAACATTTGACAACATTTTTTCGAAGTACATTGCCACAAGCCCTATTGAAATAATCAAATCCATTTTTTTTTAATTTAGGAAAGCTAAATGTTTTAAGGCTTGTACATGTGGTGTGTTGAATGGAAATCTTGAATATATTTGGTGAGCACTTTCAATATAAAAGTCCAGGCATTTTAGTTTTATATAATGTTTTTCTTCAGTAGTAATTTTTACATCTATGAAATTGTCCATTTACTTTTGGTCCTAAATATAAATCTTTAATTGGAATAAAGTTGCGTGGATTTCTGTATTGAATTTCACTTATATCTTTTGAGTCTAATACCTCTTTTTTAATGTAACATTCGAGAATTGTTTTGTATGCCGCAGATATATTGTTAAACAGTAAATGAATTTTGGGTGTTTCTGCTTAAAATTTCATATTCATATTAGTGAATATTGGTAAGATATATTCCAAAAATTGTAAATAAAGCTTATTTAAGGGATCTTAAAGTTTCTTATGAATATTTTCGGATGCTTGTATTTTGTCACTTAGATATTGGGATTGAAAATGTAGTTTTAACGCATTATATTGCTCTAAGACCTTTTTAATTACCAATATCAGAGAAAGCTAACGAGTTTGAGCTGGCAATAATAGTTTATGTGGTTTTGCATCTATAAACTGTTGGAATTCTCTAAATTCGGATGTTCTTCTAAAACTATATTTCATGTATGAATGTACATCCCGTACAAAGTCTTCGGGGCCTCTAGGTAATTTCAAGCAGGCATATGATGCACACAAAGTTAATGAATGACAGGTACATTTCAATATAAAAAGTTCAGATACATCATTAGTTAACATAGTTTTTAAGGAATGTTTCTCGCCCATCATTGTATTAGCTCCGTCAGCCCCAAAGCCTATCATATTTTTTTTATACGGGTGTTAAAAAAAAGGGTAAAATATTTTAAGGGGATTTAATATGCCCAAAAACAAGTCGAAAAGTCTTAATAAACATGGGTCCGTAAATGATCCGTTTTTGAGATATTTTAATTTTTTGTTTTTGATATTTTTATTTTTATTCTTTTTATATTTTTATTTTTTATTATCTTTATAATTTTTATTTTATTATCTTTATAAATTTTTATTTTTATTATAACTTCTTTTTTGCGGAGATGCAGGATCTGCATAAACATGGAGGTCATTTTAAGCATCTTCTCTAATAAAATAAGGTAAAACACCAGCTGTTATTTTTTGCATAAATTATAATAAAAATTAAAATTAAAATTAAAATTAAACAAAATAAAAATTATAAAAATAACAAAAAATTAAAATAAAAATATCAAAAACAAAAAATTAAAATATCTCAAAAACGGCTCATTTGCGGACCCATGTTTATTAAGACTTTTCGACTTGTTTTTGGGCATACTAAATCTCCTTAAAATATTTTACCCTTTTTTTCAACACCCTGTATATGGTATTTCAAACTTGTCAAAAAAAATTACAATATTGCTATATAGGGCTGATACAGAACCATCTACAACGGGTAACAAAGTTAAAAATGTATCATTTATTTAAAAATTTTCTGAAAATCTTACAACTATTGCTAAATTTTTTATACAACTATGATCAGTGCTTTCATCTACTATTATCAAAAATTTTTGCATTTTGAATTTAGCAATGATGTCATCAAAAGCTGTTTGGCCTATTAGGTACATTTTTTACTATTGAAGTACATTTAGTTCTATTGCATTGTATATTTTTTACAACTGCGGGTTCGGAGCTAATATTTTTAACATATAATAAATTGTAAGACGTCTTGACTGGCCATAGATGGTATTTTATTACTACGTATTAACCATACGGATTGTGATCCTCTACGAGTATTAAATTTAATAATAATAATACTAAAGCATCTATTAGATTCTCACCCCTCCCGCCAACACCCTCCCATCACGAAAACTGTTAAAAAATTTTGTTGCGAAAAATATTACCTCAGCCAAGATTTGAACCTGGACCTCCCTACTCTCCGGGCGGGCGTCGTACTAGTTCGACCACCGAGGCATGTGATAATATTTATCGCAACAACCGATGATGTTAAGAAAACGTATTATTTCGTGTGACACCATTTTTCAGTCGAGGTGTATAATAACCAAAAACTTTAATATTCCTAAATCGCCAGTAAATAATTAACATATAATAAATTGTAAGACGATTTGACTGGCCATAGATGGTATTTTATTACTACGTAAAGTCGTCTTACAATTTATTATATGTTAATTATTTACTGGCGATTTAGGAATATTAAAGTTTCTGGTTATTATACACCTCGACTGAAAAATAATGTCACACGAAATAATACGGGACATTTCAAGGTCACGCGGAGAGGGGGAAATCGATGACGTCACGTGGAGAGGAGGTAATCGATGACGTCACGCGGAGAGGGGGAAATCGATGACGTTACGTGGAGAGGAGGTAATCGATGACGTCACATGGAGAGGGGGTAATCGGTTACGTCACATGGAGAGGGGGTAATCGGTGACGTCATGCGGAGAGGGGGTAATCGGTGACATCACGCGGGGTCCACAGCGATACGGGCGCGCGGTCCGCGGCGTTCGCGGACGCGGGGAGGTGGGTCCGCGGCGTTGTGGGCGCGGGGTTTGCGGGCGCGCAGGGGGAGTCCGCCGCCGCCGTCGCTGCCGCCGCCGGCGTCAACATTCAGTAATATCGAGTCATCTGGATGCGAAAAGAAGAAGAAGAAACTCAACGCATCAAACGTTGAATTTTTAAAATCTTTGGGATTCGCGGTATGAAACATCTAAACACAATGATTGAAATTCTCAACATCGGAGACGAGCCACTCTTTGACGATCGCATTGTACAGATCGAGACGCACACGTACAACCCGTTCGCCAACACAACGTTCGGACACAGCGACGAAATAAGAATACCCATACAACAGCAGGATCTGTACATACACGTTGCCGCACGAAAGTTTTCTGTACATCGAGGGAAAATTAACGATAAATAGACCGGTTGACGGATCCGACGTGGTGTTGGGAAATAATTGTGTCGCATTCATGTTCGATGAGATTCGATACGAACTCGACGGTGTGGAGATCGATCGTAATAGAAACGTTGAAATAACCAGCACGTTTAAGAACTACGTTACGGTATCGTCCGATAAAAGCATTATCCTAAGAAACGCCGGCTGGGATACACAAAATATTGTGAATGGATACATCAATTTCTGCGTACCACTCTACACGTTACTGGGATTTTGCGAGGATTACAGACGCGTGGTGATTAACGCTCGTCACGAGTTGATTTTGATACGATCGCGCAACGACAACAATTGTCTGATGGGAAATTCGGCGCTGGAGCCCGTGATTCAGATATTCAAGATACAATGGCGAATGCCACATGTGTTATTGAACGAGATAAATAAATCAATGCTGCGCACTTTGGAAAGCGGACGATACCTCAACGTGGGTTTTCGCTCGTGGAATCTGTACGAGTTTCCGCTATTGCTGCGCACGACTAAGCATTCGTGGGCCATTAAGACTGCTACTCAGCTCGAGAAGCCGCGATACGTTGTCTTCGCTCTGCAGACCGGCAAGAAGAACGTCATGTCCGAGGACACAAGCCGATTCGACGACTGCAAATTGACCAACGTGAAACTGTATCTGAACTCGGAATCTTATCCGTACGATGATTTGAATTTGGACTTCGATAAAATGAAATATTCGATTCTATACGATATGTATGCGCGTTTCTGTAAGGACTATTACGGATACGAATATCTCGAGCCGAGTCTCACCATCTCGATGTTTCTACGTAATGGTCCGTTTGCAATCATCGATTGTTCTCTACAAAACGAATTGGTCAAAAGCGCGACCGTGGACGTGAGATTGGAATTCGAGTGTAAGGAGAACGTGCCGATGAATACCACTGCGTATTGCCTCATCATACACGATCGCGTGATACAGTACAATCCGTTGACCAACGTAGTGCGCAAGATTATGTAAATTGCAATGTTGGAAAAATTTTTTCTCTCTTTCTTCCCGATACAATTTAAAAAAGGGGAGAAGGGGAGCAGGGTATAAATCAAAGTGCCGCAGATTTACACGTCATTCCTCTCGAGTAACGCATCGAAAAGAGAGAGAGAGAAATCTCGTCATGTCCATACCAACATTCGTGGACCTGCAAGGATTCATCGTCGGAATGAAATTTGTCGTAAAGGAAGTGGCGGTGCTGAGAAAGGGAACCGTTCTGGCGCATTACACTTTTACATGTCCCATGCCATGGAGTCTCCTCACAAAATCCGACAAGTCGTGTGCTTCCTGGTTAACTGCAAATCACCATAGATTACGCTGGGAAGACGGAAACGTGCCGTACAGCATGGCGAAACGCCTAATCACATCGGCCATGCTTGGTACAGATGAGGATGACGACGACGACTCTCGTATACGTCAAGGGATGTCAGAAACGAGAATGGCTGGTGGATCTGCTTGAGAATTATGCAGCGGAAAACCTAATCATTGAGACTCTGGATGCAGATTACGAAGATATCGAATCTTTAAATAATCTAGATGTTACTAATACTATGCGATGCGAAAAACATGCTAAGAATTGCGCATTGCAAAATGTATTTAAAATATTTAACTGGTGGTCGAAATGCCAGAAAGAATTGCAATTTTTTTAAAATAAAAAATATATAAGCGTTACAATGTTTTATTTCTTATCTCCTTTCCCCTATTAGTTGTTAGTGGTTAATAGATGCTTGAAATCTTGAATACCGATTAAATTTTTAGAGATTTAAATATTTCACGTTCTACAATCATCGGCGCCTGGTGTAGAAAATGGCGTCGTGAACATGTCCCGACACGTTCTTTATAAACATGATCGCCACCGATAAGACCCTAAAGCTAAACAATTCCTAAAAAAGTCTGATAAGAACATCGCGACGCATATGCAACACTTGCGTTTGATAAATCTTTCATATTAGTAATAATGATGTAATCCGTACTGAAGCTTCGAGAACATTCCTTTGTGTGGTGGTAGAAGGAGTGGGGGAATATTAATAAAAAGGTGCCCACCGACAACGTTGCTGCATCAGTCGCTTTGTGAAAGACGGACAACTCCTACTGCAGAATATACGAGGAATACAAAATGAACTATTACGTTCCGATTGGAGATGAATTGGAGCAGCGCTTGGATCAGCGCTTGAAGCGCAAAGAATGGTGTGATCGGTAAGTACCAAAAATTTTTTTCGTTTATATAATATTACATATAATTTTGCATATACTTATATATTTTTTTTTTCCAGATACGGTAAATCTCGTAATGCACCGCGTATTTTGGGACGTAGATTTGCTTTGACACGCACGGCAAATAAATACATGGAAATCGAAATCAGCGTGGGATTTATTTCCAATGTGGAATTACTTCTTGCCGATACTCGTGGAAGTAAGATGATCCTGCCCTATACAACGTGAGAGCGTTCATCGAAAGACGTGAAGACATTAGCGATTCCTACGGTCAAAGATGGGTCAGCATCATCATCATCATCATTATTATTATCGATTTGCGATCTAGTGATGACACTTGTTAAAATACGTGATGAAAATATTGTTAAATTAGTCTTACGCGATTCCTGCTTATACATGAAGCCGACAACAGTACTTTTCCTATTCGAACTCGAACATTGCGTCGAACTTGAATATCACAAGCTGTGTCAGAATACACATACCGTAAGTGAGAGATTCAATCTATTTGTTTCTGCATTGCAAGATAATTTGTTCGCTCCCGACAAAGATATAGCAGTCAAAATCTTGCGTGAAACTTACGATAAAACGTCTGCCATAGAATGTGAGCTATTAGCTTATGCTGTGGATAAGCTTCTGGAGAATATTGTGAGACTAGGTGATGTATGCTAGCCTGAATAAATGTGTTTAAAAAATGTACGAAATGTCCATCTATTTCTTTCGCTTCCCTTCCTTGTATATGTATAAGATAGATATAAGATAGATATAGTAATATGTGACGCATATGTGACGCGGCGGTGGCGGCGGCGGCGCGACGGCGGCGGCCTCCCCTTGCCCCGCGGATCCCGCGACCGCAACGCTGCGGACCGCGCTCCAACAACACCGCGGATCTCTCCCCGCGCCCGAAACGCCACGGACCCACTTATATTGTTTATAAATAAGTAGCGGTATGTCATCGGCGCTCTGTAATACGAGTCGCCGACTATAAACATGCGCTCGCCGGCAACTCTAGAGATAAGCGGCTCTTCCTAGAAAATCATGACGGGTATCGCCATACCCCCCTCTCGCTCAAAAAATTCCACTTCAAAAAAAATATTAAATCTCACGTAGCTGTCGGTCTTAGACATTGAGATCTGTTTATAAATAAATTCTAGCTGCCGGACATCGGCGCTCGCCTTTGTTTACAGTGTTTATAAACAAGTAGTGGTATGTCATTGGCGCTCTGTAATACGAATCACCAACTATAAACATATGAACCCCTGATAACACCCCGCCTCCGCGGGACGTCACCCCCCACCCGCGTGACTTACCCCCCCTTGCGCTCAAAAAATTCCCTCTGTACAGATCGCACATGCAATCTTCAAAGAAAAAATATCAGTCGGCACTCACTTTTGTTTATGGTGTTTATAAACAAGTAGCGATATATCATCGGCGCTTTGTAATAAGATTATTAATAAATTCTAGCAGCGGGACAGCGGCGCTCGCCTTTATTTATAGTGTTTATAAACAAGTAGCGGTATGTCATCGGCGCTCTGTAATACGAGTCGCAGGCTATAAACATATGAACCCTGATAACACCCCGCCTCCGCGTGACGTCACCCCCCTCGCCAACGAAGTTCCCCCCGGCCCCGCTCCCCCCTCGGAGGACCTGAATTAGAATCGGCCTTCTATACCTACTAAATTCCACCAGCCAGAATAGCACCTGTACTCTTTAAGGATTTGGCGGCTTGTTTCTTCATTTTTTCAACAACGGTTCGTGACTCAACATATCCAGCATCTGGATCATGGTTGTGTTCAGTCGTTTTCAGAATTTGTCCTGAAATTTCAAACAATTACACACAGAACAGTAACGAGAGACAAAACCACTTACCACTCCATTTCAATGAAGATGTGTATACTCGGCTGCGACAGCTTTCTTTATATTTAATGCATCGCCAGACAACAGCATCAGTATTTTCACAATGTACACCATAAACAAAACCCTGAAGCATTAATTGTCGCTTCCCCTTCTGACTACTTATAAATTTCCATTATACATATTTCCTTATTATTGTTTATATCAGAATGTCCTACACAATCATATACACACAATGTATATGATGCTGGAATTTCACAGTAGAAAGGAATGATTGTAAACACGTGTGAGCTCGAATCTGGTTTATTCGCCATTGGAGATAACTCCCAAAAAGAATGAAAGTACAGCGGCGGCGCTACAATCGAGCGACAATATACAGGGCGACAACTCTCAAAAAAGAAAAACACTGAACATGCCCCCGGCCTTGAAAAATAGAGCTTTCAAATAAAGTACTTATATTATAATGCACGCGATATGTTTAAATTGATTCGCTGAACAAACTTTGAGTCATCGTTAAATTTAACACTAAACAAAATATTAAATTATAATAGCTTAACTAAAACCGGGTTATAACTTTTAACTTATGAATAATAAACTAATTTTAGAAACAATAAAGATTACAAGTCAAAGCTCTTAAAACTGCTATTCATTTGTTTGATCAATGAGGAGTGGGCACAATTTCGCAAATGATCGTCGAATTATTCCAGTGTTTGTTTTGACTGAAACAACTCTTGCTAGGGCGTATCTCGATTGGACACGTAACGATTGGACACGGCTCGATTGGACACGCACGATTAGACACGCACAATTGGACACCGCACGATTGGACACCGAACGATTGGACACCGAACGTTTAGATACCATATGACTATACCAAACGAGTAAACATACCTTATTATTGGACACCGCACGATTTTACACCGCACGATTGGACACCGCCCGATTGGACACCGCACAGTCTTCATACATACACACACTGACATGGGTTAGGGTTGGGTCAGATTTTTGTAGGGGGGTCTGGGGGGCGCAGCCCCCCCAGTACACTCAATCATGCACTTAAATATGCAAATGTACAAATAATCGGAACCATAGTCAATCGAGACCGGTGTCCAATCGTGCGGTGTCCAATCGTGCGGTGTCCAATAATAAAGTATGTATGTTTACTCGTTTAGTATTTAGTCATACGGTATCCAAACGTTCGGTGTCCAATCGTTCGGTGTCCAATCGTTCGGTGTCCAATTGTTCGGTGTCCAATCGT
>NJRP01001105.1:14982-25200 GCA_003063835.1 Aphaenogaster floridana
ATATCCGACAATCCGCTTCCCGAAAATCTCTAAAGTATCAGCTTCAGGGTGCGACCTGAAGAAGTCGGGCGTTACCGGTGATACTTAGATATATCCGACGATCCGCTTCCCGTAAAATCTCTAAGTATCAGCTTCAGGGTGCGACCTGAAGAAGCCGGGCGCTACCGGTGATACTTAGATAGATCCGACAATCCGCTTCCCGTAGAATCTCTAAGTATCAGCTTTAGGGTGCGACCTGAAGAAACCGGGCGCTACCGATGATACTTAGTTATTTCCGTCCGCTCCGAAATACTTCCAAAACAGACGGAATGATTTAATTCGAGTCAACGTGCGGGAATCCGGCAAGCCGCTGCCGGAAAACAGCCCGTGAATTCGGCGAAATCCGTCGCCGATTCCGGGAAACACCGCCCCGTACCGCACCCGCCGCCGGGCCATCCCTCACTCGCGACACGAGCCGCGGATCGCGACAATACAACCCGCCCGCACCGCGCCAAGGCCGACCCCTCGCCAGAGTTGCCAGGCTCGCAGCCGGAACAGCATGCTACAGCATGTGGAGGGGGAAGGCATGGCGTACGGTATACGCGGCGTGGGGTCACGTGGGCTCATGCCTTCCCCCTCCACATGCTGTAGCATGCTGTTCCGGCTGCGAGCCTGGCAACTCTGCCCCTCGCCTCGCGACCGCGAGGAATTTGTCAACAGAATCGCGACGGGACGATTCCTAGAAGCGCCGGAATAAACAGACCACGCCGCGGGCCACAGCGGATTAATAAAAGATCGCGATTAACGCCGGCAACTCGCCGGGACAAATCACGCGCCGCCACGCCGTAAAAGATACTGTAAGTAGCCGCGAATGCTATCACTCACGGCAGAACTTGTAAATACCGATCTTGTAAATACGCGTGGCACACTCATTGTAAATATCACCAAATCCACGATAGACGCATCAAATTAAATATACCACCTTTTTCCACAAAATCAGACGTATCTTTTTTATCGAACTCTGGACTGCGACGAGCCCATCCGGCCCGAAATCTATCTTCACGCTCGCGCGGTCGAAAGCCTCGCGGTATCCGTACCGCTACGCCGCCAGTACCGCGAGAGCGACCGTTTCAATTTCATTATAACAATGAAAATAAAATGATAAAAATATATTAAATTATAATGTATAAGTTTAATTTCATTTCATATAATAGACATTTCCAATTAATAATCTCAAAATTTGGTCGGCAGTGTATGTTCCGAAAAATGTATTAAAAATGCTTTTAACTTACACAAATTAATATTATATCGACAATTTTCTTTATGATCCAAAATTGTCATACTAATTCAGTGTTGTACATATCGATAATTATTTTATTCTTGATTTATTTATTATTTATATTTTATCGCAGTAGAAGAAGTAAATGTCATAAAAACGAAACCATTTCTGTGATAAATAAAATCAGCTATTACAATATTTACTTACGTCATCTAAAATGATTTTAACTGCTTCCTTCGTACGTCCAGACACTGCTACAAGCCTAGATAAATCATCTCTCGGTGCTCCATTATTGATTTTTTGTTTATGATTCGACTTTAGTAATATGTGACAATTAGCCCCGCCAAATCCAAAGGAATTAACACCTACATAACCACCCTCCCATTTCGTTAATTTGGTGACAATCTTTATTCTTCCTTCGATAATAGCAGTCAAACTTTTTCGCGGATGTTTGAAATGTATAGTAGGCATAATTGTATCAGTTTCCATCGCTAATAATACCTTTAAGAAGTCATAGTTTTTTTGCTAACAATAATTATAATTGTGCAATCGCTACGTATTATAATTAATAGCAATATAAAGAAATAAAAATGGTCGCAATCACACTCTAAGCAAAGTTAATGTAAAATTATTTTATTATATAATGTACTTTTGCAATTTGGCAAAGGCCACTGGCGGGTTCGGAATGTCCAAGATTCGATTTTACCGAGCCCATCAATAAAGGAGAGTTTCTTTTAGCGCATAATGCCTGGTCAATGGACATAATTTCTACAGGATCACCGATAAGGGTACCAGTTGCATGAGCTTCCATGTAGGCTAATTCAATAGGCGAGATTCCACACTCCTCATAAAATTCTTCCAACAAAATTTTTTGCTTTTCAAGCGATGGAAAAGTAATACCTTCTTCTTTAAAGCCGTCGCAATTTGTTTTACCATGTACAAAAGTCGCATATACTCTCCTTGCATCTATTGCCTTTTGCAGATATACTACGGCGACCGTATCGCTGCGCATATATCCGGTACCTTCTTCATCAAAGGGCTTACAACAACCGTCAGGAGACAAGATCCCTAAAAAATCGATATCAGTAAAATTCTTCGACTTTTGTTTCAAATGCAGAAATATCAAGAGATACGGTAGTGTCTCGCGCCAAGTTTACGCACAGCGTTCCGTAGAACGCGGCAAGACCCCTGTGGCTCTATTATACAGGGTGTCCCATTTTAAAAGAGCCAGTGCTATATCTCGCGAACCAATGATTTTATTGAAAAATGTTTCAAGTAAAACTTACTCTGTTTCGAGGGGGACATCTTATGATGAACACAGGTTTTTTCTAGTTGGAGGTGTTCCTGAGATTTTAAAGTGACCTTTGCTTTTTTAAATGGAATCATATGATTTTCTTTATATAATTTAATTCTTCCAGTTATTTGGCATATAAAAGTATTAAGGTAGAGTTGTCAAAAAATTAATAGTTTGCGAGATATTTTATATTTTATGTCAAAATATTCCATAATGAAATATTGATCCAAGCTATAGTGGGAATCACATTTTCATATCTCAGCAATGGCTGAACCGATTGAGTTCTGACTAATCTTAATCGATAGCTGAAGTTTGAATTATACACGGTGTTAAAAAAAGGGTTAAAGACTTACTGGGTAGATAGTACTCATTATACTGACGATAAGTAAAAAGTGCTTAATGAACATATATTAAAGAATCAATCCTTTAAGAGTTACAAATGTTTTTCGGTATGGTAACAGAAGTTATTTCCCAAATAACATGCATGTCTAAAAAACGTCGAAAAGATATCTTAAAAATGTCCTATGCAACATGATGTTGGATATCTTTAGGATATCTTTTCGACGTGTTTTAGACATGCATGTTATCTGGGTTGTGCGCTTCCATTAATCACGCGCTGTGAATGAACGCGGTAAATATTTACGTTATCACTTTACTTCAGTACAGCGTAGTCATTCGTTCTTATGATCAGTGATCACACAGTGTAAAGGAAATTCTGTTAATTACATTCATTTCATGGTCTTGCCAATATAAATACTCTAACTGCACAATGTCTCTATGCGGGTCGTATTGGAGAGTGTGGACAGTCGCCGGAAAACTTCGCGTGCGTCTCTCTGATAGGCAGAGAGACGCGGAGTTTTTTTTGCGTTCCGGGCCTCCGTGGCAGCCGGTTAGACCGCGGGTGCGACATGGGCCCGCCAAAAGCGGGATGTGTCCCCCAGGTCACGGCACACGGTTGACCCGTATTTTTGGGAAAATCCACGCCGGACGCGGCGTGGGGGGGATGACGATCCCGTACCGTACCTCCGGACGGCTGACCACCGGACGACGACTCACTCGAAAGGGACACTCCCGACAGTGGTTAGGTGAAATTGGTGGCTATCGACGTTCGTCGATCGCCAAGACCTCCTCGGTCTTCCCCGGGGAAGGGGGAGTTGTGACGTGACGCTTTTTATTTAGCGCTCGTCACAAGGGTCGTGAGGCCTGACCACGGAGGAACTCGCGTCCTGCGCCCTCCCGGCTTGGGGAGAGAGCGCGGGCGATCCGAATACCGATCTATTGTCGCGGTTATTTCGTTTTTGTGCCGTTGTTTGAGTTTGCGCAGAGAAATCGGAGACTCCTATCATTTAGTTTATATTGAGAGGGACCTCACCCGGCTGGTGGAGGGCGGCCGAGAAGAGGACCGCCGGCGAGAAGATCGACACCGAACGAAAGAACACGGACCACCGGGGAAACCCCCTCGAAAAGGTTGTATCCATTTCCGGCCACATAATGTACCGGAATACTGCTGCATTTTCTTTCCAGCAATACCGTATCGGAGCGCTCAGCAAGGGCCAGCGGAGAACATCAGGGGAGGCGCCACTCCGCACGGGACATCGCGTGGGAGACCCCGCCATCAGGATCAGAGTACAGGTTCCCCAGCCGGAGCACGGGACCGTGCCTCCGGAAGTGAACCACTAACGAGGGAACTCCCGGAATGCCGCAATCTGCTCTCCGCCACCCGGACATCGAGCGAAGGATTTCGCGAGAAGCGAGACGCGCGAGAGAAGAGCACGCCGCTAACGCGTGATCCGCGCTATCGGTGATACCGCTGAGGGGGTGAAACCAATTCGGAGGCAACAAGAAGATACCACGTGAGGGACACCCGGAAAATCGGCGAGCCTCCCGCGGAACCACCGAACGGCACTTGTGCTGTGGCCCGTGAAAATAACAGACGTGTGTGTGAACGAGTATGCCGAGCGAGCCGAGCACGGAGCCGGCTACAGTGAGAGGACGCAGGACGTGGAGGAGCGAGCTACCGCCACCAGGCCACTCCACCGAGTTGGGGTGAGACGAGCGTCAATCTCTGTGAAGCCGCCGATTTCGTTGCGCGACCGCGCGGGCCGGCCGGTGCCGTATCGTTTTCGCGTGTTTCGTTCCGTCGTTGCGGAATCGTAGAATCCACTTTTTGAATTCCGAGAGCCTGGCCGCCCCGCTCGAGCCGCGTCGCGTTCCGTTACCGATACTCTCTCCCGCACACGTCAAAAACCCACAGCCTCGTCGCGATACGGATTGTTCTTTTACCGCATTGTAATTGCGAGCTGCGCGAATTCGCGAGACACCGCTGCCGACGGTATCGACTCCCGCCACTGACCGGCGCTCACCGGCCCTTATATTATCAATCGGCCGCGACTGAAATCCTCGCGGAATATATGGGGTACGGACTTACCGTGCCGCGATTGCGAACTCACACCCGCGGCTAAGTTATAATAATCGCTGTACTACCTGTTCGCGATTTACCGATTCGCTATCCGTCTTGTAATGTCGGTTATCATGTGTAATAATTGTTAAGTTATTTCATTGTTATTTATTAGAATATATTTGTCATTGTCCATCAAATCCGGTCTACTGGCGTTACTGACCTTCACCTCTCTCGCTTCCTTACTCCACCGAGCCGTCACGAACCGCCAATCTGCCAATTCCGTGGCTGAGCCGCCGGAGCTCAGGGCCGTCGTGACTCGCGAATTATCTAGATCCTTCGATTTTCACGGTAGTCAGAGTAGCGTATTTGCGTTTGGTCTTTTCTGCGTGGCACGACAGGATCGTGCCTGGCGTCCAACTTACGTGCTAACGATAACGAATAGCTAGTTACCGTCCCGAATACTGTACCGCCGCTTACCGAATTCGCGAGGGCGCGACGAAGTTGCACCACGCTCGTGAGTGCGGTCGCAAATTTGGGACGGTAACTAGCTATTCGTTATCGTTAGCACGTAAGTTGCCCATCTTATAGGCTGTTCCAAAAGGGCTTTATCAATAATTTTTTTAATTAGGCTCATTTGGAACGCATCATCGGGAAGGCCTAGATCTGTTTGCACTCCTAATATCGAAGAGCATATCTTAAGAACGGTAGAAGAAAATTCAAACACCAGTGTCAGAAGAATTTCAGCTACAACAGGAATTAATGCTCCCTGTTAGTTTAAGCAGTTTTATAGGTAATTAAGCGTAGACGAGTGTGATCTGATGTAACTTTATTGACTGACTCACAAAATGATTTGAACGTAAAAGGAAATAACGGATAGAGTTGCCAATCTAAACATATTAAACTTACAAGACAAACTAAATATACTAGACTCGCCGATAGGCTATGGAGTGTGTTCATATATTCTAACGCTCCTTTTGTTTGGAAAGTTCTTCACGAACAATTACTTTATCCATACCATATTCAACGAGTGCAACCCTCATTCGGCCAAACTATTCAACAAGTATAGCTAAATAGCTACTCTCAGTGGCTTCTCACAAAATGTGCATTAAATCCATGTTTCGTAAATCAAATTCTGTTTACTGACGAAACTGCATTTACACGATATGGTATTACCAATTTCCACAATAATCACGTATGGATAGAGAATAATCTTCATGCAATTGCTGAGACAAATCACTATAAATACCAGTTTTCTTTAAATGTGTGGATGGGTATATTTTAGCAGACCATCTTCTAGAATCTGTTATTTTACCGAATAGATCATCAAGCACAGCTTATTATGATTTTTTGATAAATACGTTACCCTTGCATTGATGATATTTCTCTCGGTGAAAGGCTACAAATGTGGTACATGCACGATGCAGCTTATTTTATATTAATTGTCAGAGAGAATTTAAATAGGACATTCTCCCCGAAAGATGGATTGGACGAGGTGGACCGATTGTATGGCCTCCTCGATCTCCCGATTTGAATACACTAGATTTCTTTTTATGGGGATATATTAAAACCTTAGTGTATTTTTCATTGATAAATAATGTACAAGAATTCCATTAGAGAATCCAAGATGCATCTGAACTGATCCGAAGAAGATCAGAAAGGGGGGGGTGTCAATAAGGCCCCTTTTTGGACCACGTCAGAATCACTTCAAACTGTGCTATTTTATTCCTATCGATGGAACTCACAATCCACTAGAACCGTTTGTTGTCCAAGTAATTAGGTGCTAAGAATGGGGCACTCTTAGATCTCAGATTTATATGGGATATCACGCATAGTTACAGTGTCTGCCTCATTTCACCCTGTTATCAATGAGCCACCATCACCATACTTCTTCAAAAACTACTCGTATATATAGTGCATAAAATTTGTCAAAGCTGTTATTTTACTTTGTTGGAAATAACAATTTTTCTTTTGTTTGAATATCCCTCGCAATTCTTTATATGATTGGTATACGCGTTAATCGTTTTAATTATAGATGGCACTTTAGTCTCTAGCACTGTTTATCTCTAGAGAGACGTTGGGTGGCTACACTCACACACACACGCACACGGTTCAATCTCTGCACTGTAACGTACAAATCAAATAAACCATTATATTTCTGTACAATAATCTACTTGAGATTTGTTTCCTTCCTGTGCGAAAGTCTTACAGGTTATGGGCCCAAGAAGTCGCACAAATAAAGAGTAGATAGAGTACAGTAAATACAAGTTGCCGATTGTAAGTTAAAGGATAGTTAACCTCCAATTATATATATATAAAATGGCAGAGGACGGAGAGAAGTATCGAGTTCAACTGTTTGACGGCACAAATTTCAATAATTGGAAATTTAGAATTGAGACTTTCCTGACAGAACTTGATCTGATATTCTATATTGAGAAATCATATAAATTATAAGGTAAATAGTGGAAATATCAGATGAAGACATGGCGCAACAACGAACTGTAAAAAAAGCAACGCTTGCTGAGCTTAAGAAGGACAGAAAGTGCAGGTCTCAAATCATTCAAAGGATCGCAGATAGTCACCTTGAGTATGCGAAAGATCAAGAAACCGCGTATGATATATGGCAATCGTTATGCAATACATTTGAACGAAAAGGAATCGCGGGCCAGCTTCTTACTCGTAAAGTTCTCCTAACGATGAAATTCAATGCAGCAAATGAAACTTTATCAAATCATCTTCCTTGGGAAGTCCACTTTATAATATTGCTAGATTCCTCCATGACATCTTACATCGGTCATTGAGAAAACCCTTGTCTTCCATAAAAAATAGCTGGTCTTTCGCGAGAACAATCAAAAATAGGGAGATTCGCGACGATAATTTACTCATCTCCCTAGATGTCACTTCCCTTTTTACTAACATTCCGAAAGATTTAGTTATTAAAGGATTGGAAAAAAGATGGCATGAAATATCTCTACACACTGGAGTAAACTTACAACAATTTTTATACGCCATTGAACTGATTTTAAACTCTACTAACTTCAGTTTTAATGGTAATTATTATGAACAGATCTTTGGCAGTCCTATGGGATCTCCACTTTCTCCGATATTGGCGGATATTGTTATGGAGGACTTGGAGATTTATTGTTTGCAATCTCTTAACTTCGAAGTCACTACTTTCTTCCGATATGTCGATGACATTTTAGCTATTGTACCAAAAAATAGAGTAAACGACATGCTCACTATTTTTAATCATTACCACCCTCGTTTACAGTTTACGTTTGAATCAGAAATAAATAGCTCTTTAAATTTCTTTGATACAACCATTTTTAGAAATGATAACAGATTAATTACTAATTGGTATAGAAAACCCACATTTTCGGGCCGTTATGTTAATTACTTCTCTAACCATCCACACAAGTACAAAACTAACGCAATAATTAGCTTAGTCGATCGTGTTATTTTATTGTCGGACAAACGTTTTCACAACTCCAATTTAAAAATAGTAAAAAAGATTCTTTTAAACAATAGCTTCCCGATAAATATTATCAATAGATTTATTAATAACAGATTAAAAGAACTCAATTCTAACAATAATAGAACAGTTACCAATGACCACACGACTGATATTACTGATACCACACATTGTTACATGATTATTCCATACATAAAAGGCCTAAGTGAGCCTCAGTTTCACACTTTGCAATTGCGGTTTCGAAATAGTGTACACCATCCCCAAAAGACTTGATAGACTCATAAAAAGGGGAAAAGATAAAATTAATAATGATAAAAGAACTGACATAGTATACAAGATCAATTGCAATGATTGCAATTTATCTTATATAGGACAAACCAAAAGACACTTAGAAACTAGAATTAAGGAACATCAAAATGATATCAAGAAACACGATAGCAATCATTCTGTCGTCAGCAAGCATCGCCTATCACTTAACCACGATTTTGATTGGTTTTCTCCGGAAATAATACATAACGAGAAACATACCAGGAAGAGAGAGATAGCAGAGATGTTTTACATAAAAAAATTTACTGATAACATAAATTTAATGAGGGACACACGGAAAATTTAAATCCTATTTATGACAGAATCATTAAATGTACATAGTATATTTTAATCTAATTTATTTATTTTTAATTTTTATTTTTCGACTTTGTCACGTCCTAGTTGTTTATATAACTTATTCGACATGTCAGTATTTAGTTGACTTCCAAGGAATGATGACGTGTTTGATAGTGGATCTTTTCGTCGTTCCTGTAACTATTTGCACACAATTATTAAATTATGGATCCGTTTTGATTTTAAATCATAAATTATTACACATTCTCTGCTCTGCTCCTCGACTGAAGTCTTGTTTGTCACAGATGTATACAGTCCCAGACACACAAAATATGTAAGTGCTTGATGTGCATTTTAATTTCATTTGGTCTGTCTCGATAATTGATTGTCTTACATGAATTTTTGATCCAGCCTTTAGATGGATAATTTTATGGTAAAAATGCATTACTGTACTGATATTTTGTGTTAACATACTTGTCTGAGATTCATTTGACTCAGGTAATAATTGATCTACAAATTATATATTTAACTTGTTTGTTTTTTAATTTATAATCTTAACGACATTCTTATTTTTAGTTTCATTTTTATTTTATCTTTATTCATATCTATCCTATCTGTATTTAATTTTAATTGTTCTAACATTTTATTTATGCATTGTACAATGTGAACATGATATTGATGCGTGTATCTTTGTAATCTATAGATCACTTGAAAAGGACCAAAACCCATGGTCGAAACGTCGCGAAGACTTACTGAATAAACTCTTGCCAGTTCGGTTGTTTATACAAACATTTCGTTTATCAAATCACTTGTTAAAATTCGACAAGTTAATTCGTGAACTGCGGTTAACGGGAGCGAAATTGGAAGAGTCAGATATTGTGTGTCATTTATTACCGACGATGCCTGCTGAGTACGACACTGTTGTTATATACAGGGTGGGGCATTTAAAGTGTCACAAGCTGTTATCTCTGAAAGTACGCATTATAGCAAAAAATGTCTTAGACAAAATTTGTTTGGTTCTGAGGAGGAAAGAAGATAGGAATATTAGTTAGACCTTGGATGGCATCGTTAAGGTCATATCAAGGTCACGTTAAATTTTTAAAATTGGACCATCCATTTTTTATTGCATATTCTTATAGCCCTTGTCAAGACGTTTTCAAAACACTCCCAAAAATTGTCTTTTGCATAAGCCGTTT
>NJRP01001118.1:32064-44105 GCA_003063835.1 Aphaenogaster floridana
GATTCGAACCTGGATCTCCCTACTCTCCGGGCGGGCGTCCTACCAATTCGACCATCGAGGCATGTGGTGATATTCTTCGCAATAACAAATATATGTTAGAGAATGACGTCTTATTTCAGGCGACGTATTAAACACAATAATGATTAGGACCGACGAAATTGTCAAATATATAAGTATGAAGCCAAATGCTCCTTGGCGGACAAACTTGCTTTGAATATACATGAGGATGCGCCTTGGCGGACAACTCGAGACTGAAAACTGATTACTGGAATCGTCAAAGTGTCATTTTTCACAGACTCGACTCGAGATCTCAGGATTGACTGCACCAATCTTATTCGCATTGGTCGCAATCGAAACTTCGTATTGACATTATATAATAAAAGTATCATTGAATTTTTTACTACGACCTTTGTGTTTCCGAGATATTTTAATTGGAAATTTGAAAACGCGAAAACTCCGGATAAGCTACTTGGTAGCGTTGCAGCCCCTGTACATAGGCAAATCTGTTACAAGCCAGTATATTTTTATGTACTTGACGTCGCGACGCTACCGCGTCGCTTGATAAGGAAATATGTATAATGATAAGTATATGTCGGGACGTTACTTTCGATTCGGTTGTCAGTCGGTTAGATCTGTTTGAATTGTGCGGTCAGTCTTAGGATGCCTTTGAAATTTATAAGTAGTCAGAAGGGGAAGCGACAATTAGTGCTTCAGGATTCTGTTTATGGTGTACATCGTGAAAATACTGATGCTGTTGTTTGACGATGCATTAAGTATAAAGAAAGCTGTCGCAGCCGAGTATACACATCTTCAATGAAACGGAGTAAGTGTCTTTCGTTTCGGTTTTGTCTCTCGTTACTGTTTCGTGTGTAATTGTTTGAAATTTCAGGACAAATTCTGAAAACGACTGAACACAACCATGGTCCAGATACTGAATATGTTGAGTCACGAACCCTTGTTGAAAAAATGAAGAAACAAGCCGCTAAATCCTTAGAAAGTACAGGTGCTATTCTGGCTAGTGGAATTTCCAACATAACCGAATCGACTGCTGCTGAATTGCCAAGTGTTTCGTCTTTACATCGAACTGTACAACGGGCGAGGGCACGCGCTAATCCTCAATTAACGAACCCAAACAATTTAGAAGATCTCGAATTACCAGAACTTTTCAAAATTACAAATAAAGGAGAAAATTTTTTTATGTACGATAATGGTGGAAAAAGCGGACGCTAATTTTTTCTACGACGAAAAATTTTGAATACCTGTCAACATGTGATACTTGGTTTGCGGACGGAACATTTTAAATGTGAACTTTTAAAGTGTGCCGTCAATTTTTGTTTAATTATACACTTTTCATGGCTATCGCGATGGGAAGGTCCTTCCATTAGTTTACATTTTAGCTCCTGGTAAACAAAAAAGTTTATACATTTTGGTGTTGTCAGCGTTGAAGGAACTTGAACCTCGACTTCATCCTGAATTGTTGATGGTAAACTTCGAGCAATTATTCATATCCGCTTTCGATTCGTGTTTTCCTGATACAACAATTAAAGGATGTTATTTCCATTTCGGTCAATGCATTTATCGACATGTACAGTCAGCTGGGTTGCAAAATCGTTACGGTAGTGATACTGATTTTGCGCTTGCCATAAAAATGTTGATTGCTCTCGCATACGTACCTATTCCTGATGTAATCGATGCGTTTGAAATGCTTCGAAATATAGAATATTTTACTGATAATCGTGATGACTTGCGTGAAGTTATAGAATATTATGAATGTACCTGGATTGGTAAACCTCGTCGTAATAAACGTTGGAAGGCTTTGTTTGACATTGAAGTGTGGAATAGCTACGATGCTGTTGTCAACGATTTACCGAGAACAAATAACGTTGTTGAAGGATGGCATAGGTCATTTAATGAGCGAATTAGTGCATCATGCTCAGATAGATAGATTCATAGATTGTCTAAGGCTGAGCAAAATTTAACAGAATTAATAGTCGATCAACAAATTGCTGGTCGAAATGTCCGATCGAGAAGACGCAGACGTTATGTTGATTATGATCAACGGTTAAAAAATGTTGTGAAAAGTTATGATGTCACTAACTTACTCGATTATTTACGTGGTATTAGTCATAACGTTGTAATGTGAAGCGATTTACATTTGAATTTTCATAAATAATATGTATTTATATATGCTACTGTTAGTATTATGCATCTACTGTACAATGCAAAGCGTGGCCTACGGAACGTAGCGAAATAAAAATTTGTTTATTTGTGTGGAATTAGTGCTTTCGACTTCTTTTAATACGTACAACGTGCCTGCAAAAGTAGATCAGTAACATATCATGGGATATTTTCTCATGGGATATTTTGCCATATTTTGTCATGGGGTATTTTGTTATGGGATATTTTGTCGCGGGATATTTTGTCGCGGGATATTTTGTCGTTGGGATATTATGTCCGGGATATTTTGTCGCGGGATATTTAGTCACGGGATATTTTGACGTGTAACCAATAACCATATTAACGGGAGAGATCTCCCGATTAATACCACAATAGAAACAATTTCGACAATGTAAATGTATCTGATTATTAGGATATCGCACTTCGTAAATTCAATGAATAGTGACACTTATCAAACACAACCTTCCTCTTCGACGGTTACAGACCGAATCGGCGTAGGCGTTGGAAATAAAATTAATTTATTTCCCTTGCGCTGCTGCGCCGCGCCGCTACGATCGGGAACAATCCTCTTGCGCCTGCGCCCTTACGTCGTCTTACGCCTTGTCGTGTGGATGAGCCTTAAGGACTGTGTTTCAAGACCACGGTCGTATATACAGGTCGGATAACTTAGGCCAATTTCAGTGGTGGGGGATGACTCACTTAGCGAAGCAAATCTGTAGTTATAAATTTGACCACCGAAGTCGCTGCGATCTAGGGGCACAGTACGATTGAGTGCGATAGAATATATTACATGTACATACAAACAGTTCGATCTCTGTCTAGCAAATGTAAAATTAAGCTAATGCAAATATCTTGGACCCGAGACATATTTCTCCATCTGAATCATGTTTCACTCACTTCCGCACAATCCATTCATCACTAAAGTGTTTCTCGCATATATATTGATGTGACTTTAAATATTGAAAGCCCGGAATTGCAGCTGCCCATTTTTCACGAAGATTTTCTTCAGCCGGCACATTAAAAACAGAATATTTTCTGTTACATAATTTTTTGTTTGTGTCACATTCCGGAACGGCACACCTTTTCGGCATTTTCTCACGGTTTTACGTGACCCTAACCCCGAACTGTAGTCAACGACACGGTCGTAAAATATTCTTCTTCTTCTTCTTCTTCTTAAGCCCCGTTTGGATATCGGACCATATTAATGAGAATCACAGTACCACGATTTAGGATTCGTAGATCCAGAAAGAACCTCTTCGGGGAAAGAAGTTCGACTTTTATTTAATGAAGTAAAATATTCTATCGCATTCAATCGTACTGTGCCCCTAGGGATCCTCTAGTCAGGGATGAGACAACAGGTCAACAGGCTGCGGATTGGTCGTCGCGATCGCCGCTATTCGAGGGTCACTTCCGTGCTTCAAAAAGTGCGCGCCAAGCTATTGACAGCTGTGTTCAACAGTGAGCGCTCTGCAGTGAGCTGCTTTTTTGCTGAATGTATAATGCAGTTAATGTATAATAAAAAAAATTTGTAAAACTAATTCGTAAAGGTACGTATTATATATGAAAAAGAAGGAATTAATGTGTAGATCTTGTGACAATTTATAGTTTGCAAAATCGTCCCATACAGCATAGATAATTGCAACTACATTGCAGCAACGTTGCAATGTTGCTGTTACGTTGCGCAACGTTGCTGCAGTGTAGTTGCAATGATGTGTTGTATGGGAAAAGTCAGATAAAAATTAATACCTAACCTAGAAACAACTAATTTTTGTTTGCTGGCCTCATGTGTTTTAGAATATCAACAATTGCAATGCGAACGTGCACTGCTCCTAATTGCCATAATAATACCCGAAATGGCCATAAAATGTTCAATTTTCCAAAATCTCCTTCCCGAAGAAAAAAATGGGAAGAAAATGTTGGCTGTCCTCAACAAAAATATCCTGCATTATGCGATGTAAATTTTTAAGTGTAATTTTAAAGCTATATATATTATTTCTATATATATTATACCCAGACAATATACAAATCCAAAATCGGGTCATAAGACGTTTTGAAGATGTCTCTTAGACGTGTTAAAGACATTTTAACAAAAGCTGTTTGAAAGACGTTTAAAAGATCGTCTTTCAGACATCTTAATTATGACCCGATTTTGGACTTCGTGTTATCTGGGTACTTAATGTACTTTCTTCAGGACCATTTTACTGATGACATGTGGGAAAATGAAAAAATATTTGGGAAGAAACAAAAATTAAAATCAAATGCTGTACCAACTAAAAAATCACACATGTTTCAAGAAGGTGAGCTTAATATATTATCTTTTATTAGTAAAACAAATAATAATTTATACATATATTGACACATCAGCTTTGCTGAATTATAATAAGGTATCATCACCTACAAATAGAGCAAGATTTCTCATTCTCATAAAGTAATTGCTAAATTAAAATGTCATTTTAGAAGGCCTACAGACGGCTTTTGTAATATATTTTAATCTATATAAGTATACAACTATAAGTACTACTATGCAAACTTAATTGGCGCCTACTGCAACGGCTTATTCTTATGCCTGCCGTGCAACTTCGTCGCTTTCAACTCGGTAACGTCAATAACCAAAAATCCAAATAGTTTCTTGGGCGCCAGGTACGGTCAAGCCGCACCGCACAAAACAGTTCACGAACGAATTAATTACCAGCGACGGCACAACCTCGGTAACTCAGTTTTCCCAGTGGTAGAGGGGCGGAATCCTTAATAAGGAGGAGTAATGACCGGGGTGTCGGAGAGGAGGAGAGTCTTCGAATATAAATAATCCGCAATTTAAAATAATAGAATAAATATATATTTTCTCGGTAACATTTAATTACAACGCACGGCGATCGTTCCCCGCTAAGCCTCACGGAACAGTCGTGCTTTCATACACCATTTCTTATCGACAAGCAAACAATATTCTTCACGGTAACTCTAAGTGCGAGGTCGCGACACAATGGACCTCGCCTTAATTACTAACGGACGGCTCGGTACACGACCGTCATACAAATAACACGAAACGAATAATACTATAATCGGACCACAAATTACATTACAATGACTGTCGGCGTAGCGCGGCGTTTCCCCGGAGAGAGCAAGACGGAGAATATCACTAATGGCGAATCTCGGTACGGGCGTTGTGTCTCCTGCACTTTCTCGTGCTCGGTATTCCTTACTCGGTACTCTCGGTACCTTAAGCGAACAGCTGTACTTATTCTTTCGAGATACGAGCCCCGCCGGATTCGCTCTTACCGGATAGTCGAAGTGGTGGCCTTACAATAATGTCCGTAGCGGTCCGTCGGTGTCCCCGTGGTTCGCACGTCGCCGTCTCGCCGAACAGTGAACGACGACGGGCCCGCGATACGCCGGTAGATTCCGGCGGTGGCGCTGCGCGCTCAGGTCCTCGTCGATAATCGATCCTAGATCCTCGCGGATTCGATTTGCTCCTCACTGCCCTCGTTATCCCGATACATTTGAACTCTCGTGAGCGTCTCGAAATGCCGATACGAAATCGGTTTGTGGCGGCTCGCTTGCACGTCCCGGACGGCCGCTTCTTCCATGAAATCTGCTGATCGGCCCGTCGAGTGACTCGTCGCGAGGTGATCAGTCTCCGGCGGTCCTCGCTATTCCCTCGGGACGGTGGCTTCGGCTCCACGGGAGTATCCATCCCGGTCTTGGGATGTCGGCGCCTTTTCTCTCCTTCGTACGGCCGCATTTCTGCTCCACGAAGCTACAAACATTTGACCGGCCATAACGGGCTCTCCACGCCTTTCGGCGACCAAATATAGATAACAATTAGCAATCTTACGTGACCTGGCTTTTTGCGCGCTCTGCATCCGCCCGTGTCGTCCACTATCCGTGCGGGTTCCTTATCCCGTCCTTCCTTCCTGTCCATCGGAGACCACTTTTTCTTAGTACATGGATCTTCGATGGCCACCCACTTCGAGTTGCATTACACTAAAATTAAAACTAAAGGCGGGCCGACAATTTGTCGCCCACCAACCAAAGTTCGCTCTCTCTCTCTCCCGGAGAGAGTGCCCCCACAGATCTTCCCCCGGTCGGGCCATTCGGCCCCTGTGACGGACGTAAAACGTCACGTCACACTACATATAGGATGCGATGCTATTATACCCATGTCAGAAGTAAGTTGTGTAACATATGCTTTTTATTCTTTTGAAGATACTACAAAAATGCAAAAAATGCACTTGGTCAGTATTTTAAGAAGAAAACAACACATAATTAATTCAGAAAAGCCACCGGAAGAAAATATCGAGAAGCAAATAACTGAAACAAACGATGTAGAAGTCACAGATATGATGATGAAGGAAAATGACGTCCTGCCTGATGTACCTGATATGATGATGAAGGAAAATGATGTCCTGCCTGATGTACCTGATATAGTGATGAAGGAAAATGACGTCCTGCCTGATGTACCTGATATCATGATGAAGGGAAATGACCTTGTGATACCTGATTCATCTGATCGTGATAATATCAGTCCAAATATTATAATAATAGATCAACTTAAGAAAAGTTCAGAAAAAATTCAACAATTGGAGAGACAATTGAGGAAGAAAAATCGAATTATAAAGGAGATGAACACAAAACACAAGAAATGTAGAAAGGAATTACAGTTAAGACTACAGCGCATTCAAAACGAAACATGTCAATCGAATTCCCTTAAAAAAGTTATGTCTACAATTTTTAATGATGACTGTTAACTAAAATCGTAGAGTTATTTATTTTGTGAAAAAGGGATAGCGGAGAGGATGATTAAATGATCGTTTTTTCCCTTTCTATTAACACAGAGATATTTATGTAGTATAAGTGTTCCGCTTCTAAGATCGACAGAGCTACTGACTAGAGAAAGAAACCGGATGCCGGTTGGAACCATCATTCGCAGTCGCACGCATCATACAGAGTCGCGCGCATTATTTTAAAGTACAGTCAGAGACAGAACGCAATAAACCTTATTTTCAACACTACCGCCGTTTGAGCGTTTTATTTATATTTCGCACATGCTGAGATACTCCCTCAACATTCTGAACCGCTGTTTTGACAGCGCCTTAGTAAATATGTCTGCACGTTGTGCCTCTGATGGTACATATTCTAAACGAACTTTTTTATTCGCAACCGTTTCCCTTATGTAATGATACTTTACATCGATGTGCTTCGTTCGTTTGTGAAACTCAGCATTTTTCACAAGCCTTATAGCGCTTTGGTTATCAATATTTAGCTGTGTTGCATTCACACATAGGCGTTCTAAACTATTCAACATTTTTCTTAGCCATATTGCCTCTCTAGCTGCTGCCTTCGCCGCAACATATTCCGATTCAGTGGTACTGAGAGTAACTAACTTTTGCCTTTGCGACGACCATGAAACTGGACCATTGGCTAGATAAAAGACATATCCAGTGGTCGAACGCCTTGTTTCAATGTCGCCTGCGAAATCTGCATCTGAATAGCCTACCAAACCTGAATTGCTACCGCCGCTTCGATACTCTATTCCCAAATTGATCGTACCTTTTAAATACGCGAGAATTCTTTTGACTGCTCGCCAATGCGAGTCATTATGATTGTTAGTGAATCTACTCGTAGCATTCACCGCAAAAGCCAGATCAGGTCTGGAGACTACAGCAAGAAACATTAATGAACCTATAGCCTCTCTGAACGGCACACTTGTTCCTTTGCTCCCTTTTTCAACCGGCAGAAGGATAGTGTGCGGATCAGCTGGCACACTCAATGCCTTTGACTCACTCATTCCATACTTGTTAACTACTTTACTCGCATATGCAGTTTGATGAATTGAAAGTAACTTAATGTCTCTATTTCTGTTTATTTGTAGTACAACAAACACTTTTGCATCGCTTATTGTGATGTCAAATGTTTGGTTTAATTCACTCAATAAGATATCTAATGTCACTTTTGACTTTGCCGCAACTAGTCCGTCGTCCACGAATAACGCGAGATACACTATTTCGCTTTCGAACTTTCCTATGAATATACACTGGTCAGCCTCACTCGCTACAAACTCATACTGGTCCAGAAATTTTGTGAACCTTTCATTCCAACACCTAGGAGACTGTTTGAGTCCGTACAGAGATTTTTCGAGCTTACACACCACACCTTTCGTTGCACTTTCTTCGACGCTGAGTCCCTCGGGGATTTCCATATAGATGTCCTCGTTCAGCTTTCCGTACAGAAATGCAGTTTGAACATCAAACTGCTGAAGCTCAAGATCCTCTTCAGCAACTGTCGCCAGCAGAACTCGGAGAGAATCATATCGGACAACTGGTGCAAACGTCTCCGTGAAGTCGATGCCTTCCCGTTGCATAAAGCCTCTTGCACAGAGCCTAGCTTTGTACCACTGAGTTCCTTTTTTGGGATCCTCCTTCAATCGAAACACCCATTTCGAGTCGATGACCTTTTGTTTCGTTGATCTTGGAACAAATGACCACGTGTGGTTATTTTTGTGCGATTGTAGTTCTTTATAAACAGCACGTGCCCACTGCGCGGCATCTTTGCCGCTCATAGCTTCTTCGTATGTGTTTGGTGCCACGTACTCTGCTACTTCCACTTCGTACCTCTGTGGTGGTCGTATTCCGGCTCGATCCCTCAATACTCTTCCTTCTCTTCCAACCTCTGGCTGCTCGTTCCGGTCGTTTATTTCTTGGGCTTCCTCGAACTCTGCTTCTGTATCGGATTCGTCGGAGATCTTTTCAACTTCCGATTGCTGCTCGTTTTGTTCTATAACTTCTGATCGTTTTAGAACTAGTGTTTCATCTTTGTTGTGCTCAGGAATTACCTTCGGTTTCCCGATCGTTTCGTGAAATGTCACGTTTCGTGACACACTCACCTTCTGCGTCTCCGGATCGTAGACTCGATAGTTTGTCGAATCATCCTGGTATCCGACGAGCAATTTTGATTTTGCACGCGCGTCCAACTTTTTTGTAAATTGCTTGGGCACATGAACGTAAGCTTGAGACCCAAAGATGCGTAGATGCTCCAGGGTGGGCTTCTTTCCTACCCACAACTCGTAGGGCGTAGCAGTATTTCTTGAAGAAACCGTTCGATTTAATACATAGACCGCTGTATTAATCGCTTCCGCCCACAGGCAAGTTGGTAAATCTTTCGAGTGTAGCATCGTTCAACTATGCACTTTCAACTATGGTCCGGTTGTCCCTTTCTGCCCGGCCATTTTGCTCCGGGGTATAAAGAGCGGTATTCTCCTTCTTGATACCATGCAGGGTTAAATACTCGTCCATTTTCGCGTTGCAGAACTCGCGACCGTTATCTGACCGAAGAACCTTTATCGATTGACCAAATTTATTTTTCACGAGCTGCGCGAACTCTTTGAATTTATCAAAGACATCAGACTTATGTTTGATAAAATACACGTGTCGGAAACCGGTCGCGTCATCTTTAAATGTAAGAAAGTATCGCGCACCACCGAGCGAATTCGCGGACATTGGCCCGCACACGTCTGTGTGCATTTTTTCACCTGGATTCGTTTTCACCTTTTCGACACATTTGTTGAATGGTAGACAATGGGATTTGCCCAATTGGCACGCCTCACAGAAGAAGTCGGATTTGTTTGATATTGACACCCCTTTTACCAGTTCGTTTTTTACCAGTTCGAGTATCGCACGCTTCCCGATGTGCCCCAGACGCTCGTGCCACATACACAAATTTGTAGCGGTCACGTTAGCTTCTTCCACTTTATCTGGTAGCATCACTGTGAATAACATTCGGTATATTCGATTGCTTTGCTTAATCCCGGACGCAACCACCGCACCGTCCCGTTTCAGTTTTATCAAATCAGTCTCAAATATTACTTGGTAACCCTTTTCCGCACACGCTCCAACCGAAAAAAGATTTTTCTTCAGTTTCGGCACATATAGAACGTTTTCTATCCGTGATTTGACCCACGCACCATTGACGAGTTTCTTAATGTTTACTGCCCCAGTCCCGGCAACGGCGCACTCTTCGTTGTCGCCGTGCACTACAGTTCCACCGCGCGGATCTGTACGGTACTCCGTGAACCACTCGCGCCGAAACGTCATGTGAGCCGATGCTCCACTGTCGGTAAGCCAGATTTCCTTTTGGTGAGCCACTTGTAGCTCCCTCATTGCCTCACGAGGCAACTCTGAGCACTCACCGGTCATGAGCCTCGCGTCACTCCCGTTTCGTTCACCGATAAACGCGCAATCGCACCCGTCTTTGTGTGCCGGTTCACTTTTCCCGCTCCTTTTGATCTTGCACTCACGTGCATTATGCCCCAACTCATGACATTTATAGCACTCCACTTTGTTTTTCGGCCTTCTTTTTTTCTTCTTGGTATGGTCCTGTCTCGACACGGTAAGAGCACTCGCATCTTCGTCACCGCCTTCCGAAGTGAGTCGTGCTTCTTCTCGGATTAATCTAGCCTGTAGATTTTCGAGCGTTTGTCGAGCAGGATCAACGCTGTCCCACGCCGTCCGCAACGTACTGTATTTCGAGGCCAAACTTGCTAATAGCTTTGCCATTACTGTAGTGTCGGATATTGTTTCGCCAAGATCGATCAGATTAGCAGCCATATTTTGTACTTTTGCGATGTGCTGCTCAATCGAATCTCCAGACGCCATTCTGTACTCGTGGAATTTTTGAAGAATCGCCATTTTGTTTGCTTTGGATTTCTGTTCATGCATTAACGACAGTCGATCCCACATATTTTTCGCCGTCGTACACACTAGAAGCGGTTCCAAACGTGATGCTTCCATAGACGATGAGATTAGGAACATCGCCTTCGCGTTATCGCGCACCCACGTTTTTGCTTCCACCGACGCTGGATCGATCGGCATTCGTCTCGATCCATTTACAACGTCTTGAATACCGTTTGCAAAAAATAATGCATTCAGTTGAAATTTCCACGATTGGAAATTTGTCCCGTCAAATCTCTTGACGTTCCTTGCTGAGATGTCGTCAGACATGACCGATACGAATCGCACGCACCGTCACGCAAAACTTATAATATACGCGCTCAGCCCACGATGGCCGCCGACGCCGTACCTCGTGTTCGCGAATTAATTTCGCGACCTTTTACACCAAATAACTCAACGCAGTGCAGGCGGGACTGGGCCCATAACCTGTTAACTAAAATCGTAGAGTTATTTATTTTGTGAAAAAGGGATAGCGGAGAGGATGATTAAATGATCGTTTTTTCCCTTTCTATTAACACAGAGATATTTATGTAGTATAAGTGTTCCGCTTCTAAGATCGACAGAGCTACTGACTAGAGAAAGAAACCGGATGCCGGTTGGAACCATCATTCGCAGTCGCACGCATCATACAGAGTCGCGCGCATTATTTTAAAGTACAGTCAGAGACAGAACGCGATAAACCTTATTTTCAACAATGACCAAGTAAATTTTTTAAAAAATAGAAATAAGAAAGTAGTCAAATGGTGTAATGATACTTTATTAAAATCATAGAAATTGAAATTTGCATGCGGTACTTCGGGTTATGGAGAACTGTTGAGACAAAGATATCCATTACCTTCTCTTCGAACGTTAACCGGAAGACTTAAAATTTAAAATTTACAAGTGGTTTAATTGATGAAATTTTTGATTTTTTACGGATTAAAGTTTCACAATTCGAAAAAGAAACGGACAAAGACTGTATGGTAACATTAGATGAGACGAATATTACTCCTGGGAATATACAGGGTGTTTCATTTTAATCTAGCCAGGCGAATATTTCAAACTCAACGCTGTTGAGTTTAGAGAAAAATGTTTCAGACAAAAGTTTTGTGACTTCTAGGGGGACATAAAATGGTGTCATTGGTTTGACCTTGGATAGTC
>NJRP01001119.1:36875-49347 GCA_003063835.1 Aphaenogaster floridana
GACGGTAGGTTAGCGCACACACGTAGTTGAAGAAGTAATAGAAAGGAAGCACTTGTATTTCAAACACGTTTCATATAAAGGTAGTACAAGCGTTCAACAGTATGAATATAATATAATATATATATGGTTATGTCGCACAAGAGAAGTAAGATGTTCGCATATTATAATTTAGTGTTGATTGGGAATAATGAATAAGTGTCAGGCCATGTATTATAATTAAATCGGTAGGTGAATATTGAAGGTAGAAGGATGCTCGGCTTACTTACAAGAGAGCGTAGTAGTTGAATATGAACTGCCTCTGGTACTGCAGAGGAGGTGTAGCTGTTAGACTTCGGTTGCACTGACTCGAAATATAACTACCGTGTTAACTGACAATGGATTGAAGTATAAATATAAGTACGTATAATAAGTGACGCAGTGACGTGAAGTAATACTGAAGAATAATCAAAAGAATAATGAGCTCCGCGGATTGTGCACGGGGTTATATAGGCAGAGGTCGTGGAAGTAGTAAGCGGCGCTGCGGTATCGTCTTTTTGAGTGGGAACAATGCAATAGGCCTTATGTCCGTCGGAGTGAGGAATCGCTCGGCGGCTGGATGAAGTTCTGGGTTGTTGCGTCATCTCGCGCAATAAGGTGATCTCACCATGAGCTCATCTGCTCGCATCGCTATCGCAGGATGTTTAGTCTGATCCGCATACCGGAGAATATTTAATAAACTGCTCCTCGACACTTGATATTTATTCTTATCTTAGAGGCGCGCTATCTCGTCGCCAGTCGGTCTGAAATTCTGAGAATTAATTCTCGGTGTCGAGACGATAATGGAACAAAGGGTACCGTGCGTCATCCTGTGCAATATGCAAGGCAGAAGGCTCTTATATTATAAGTACCATAAGGCAACGTTATTCATATGGGCTGCCTTATGCTTCTTAGTTAATTAATAATTAATTAAATCTTGAATTGTTACATAGCTTCAAGATTTGAACGCAGAGTAAGCACTAGCACTCGTAGCATGTCTTTAGAAGGATTTATATATGAACTTAAGCATTGCAATGTTGAGCGACGGTGCTATTGCTTTTAACAATTGAATAATTAATAATTAATGAATATTCGTAGTACAAATGGTAATTGATTTACGCATAAGTTACCGGTGAACAGTGTATGGTAAGTCGATTGACGTATGGTAGGTTGTATGGTTAGTTATCATCGGTCGGTAACATGAAAAAGTGTCAGTACATAAAAGTCGGTGAGTAGATTTCTACCTAGCCATCTGATGGTAAGTTATCGACGGTCGGTAAGTTATCGACTTTTTGTTAGGGGTCGGTAACTCGGTCGGTAATTGAAATGATAAGTTACCGATGGTTGGATGTCGGTAATTGAATGTCGGTAACCTGAATTGGTAATAGAGAAAATGGGTAATATGCCGATCCGAAGTCGGTAAACGTCGGTATTCGTACTACGGAAGGTAAGTATATATGGTAAGTTTAAAATGGTAAGTATAACCTGCGGGTAATTTGTAATTCAGTGAATAAATGTATAGGGATTAAATATTCGTGATTATACGTATTAATTCAGTGAATTTAAGCATATATAAGAGAATGCTGGATATGTACGTAGTGGTTTTTGCTTATATAAATTGGTTAGGTGAGTCCTCATCTTAGGAGGCTCAGTATGCAATATGTAATATGTGAACTCTCGCCTCAGCAGAGTCTGTACCGTCTCTCGTCTAATAAAATCAGAGAATCTTATCGTTGCGAGAATATAGAATCAGAGGATTTCGTCGCGGCGAGAATATAAAGGAGCTCTCATCTTAGGAGAGACTTGAATACAGAGAGTCTTATTAAAGTCTTAATTTAACTCGCGTCTTAGTATATGGAATATAGAATAAATGAATATAAGAAAGCAGTGAATATATACGTAAGCGAGTAACTATCTTTGCCACAGGAATGAATATAAACAACTCGAAGCTAGCGAAAAAATTAGGGTGGCGAAAGAAATTAAATTTGTTGACGTGGGGACGTCACAACTCCCCCCTTGTTAAAAACAAATTCGGATGAAATCGGAGGAATTTGTTCGAAGCTTTGTAATCGCTCATTTAAATCAGTGTAAATGGTAGGGGTTCTTTTAAATGTGTGTACTTGCGTGGGGACAGTAGAATAAGTAGCAGTCTTTGGACCTTGGTTGTTGGTGGTGGTAGAAAGTGGAGCGCTGGCAAGATCAGTCATCTCCTTTTCTTTATCGTTTCTGGTCGTCCTTCCGGCCAGGTAAAGTAGCAAATTTGTAAGAGAACTCCATATGGCACCCATGATGTATAGGCTGCATCCATAGGCAGAATGTAGAGCCATGTATTGCAGTGTCGATGGCTAGTTTGATGAGGCGTACTACGATGAGCACACCGAATACTCCAGCAGTGGCGGATCCAAAGGCGATGAATCCGCTCCAAATTCGTTTAGCGGTTCTCTTGGCAATTTTTTGAAGTGAGTCTTTGTCAAGAAAATTGTAGATTAAAACGGCGCCATCCTGGATGGTGTGTCCGGATAATCCTCGGGCCATGGCATTAAGTAAAGCTGGCTTTTCGGCAGGGAACATGATATGATCTCGCAATTTTTCAATGTCAGTTTGCGAGTAAATTCCGCTTATAGCGAGAGGTCCAGGGGTTGCGTATTCCCAGGATAAAGAAGTTAATGGTTTTAATTGTTGCGGCGGCATCTGTCTCACATGTGGCTCTGGCGTAAATTGAATCCAAGTATCTTCCATGTGGTACATAACAGGAAGTTCAAAACTGCATTCACGTGCGGTTCCCATCTTAGTGATGATACGAGATTTAGGAGTTAGAAATAAAGTAGCATTTCGTACAGAAACTGGAAGTTCAGAGTAACATTCGTCCGTGCGACGCAGGGTTACGTCGACAGGAATACATTTAACGATATGTATTGTTTCTCCAGCGGTGACGGCCATGTAACCAGGTCCGTTCATAAGCTTATAGGCGAATTCGTCAGGTTGCAGAGTGGCGAAAGAAAGCGTGTTTCTAAGCACTTCCTTCTCCAATTCGCATCGTTGTTGCATCACGTTGTAATACAGTGAATTTAATTGCTGGCGTATATGTTTTTCGACATATACGAATTTTGAATTTACATAAGAGAATATATCCAGATTATTGACAGGGATAGATCCTCTGTTAACAATAGTGTCACCCTTCTTGGTTTCCAGGATGAATAATTTCGGATGTTCGGTTCGCAGTAGTGTATAACCGCATAATGGTTGCTCCTTTGTTTTCGTTAAAGCGAACGTGATGTCTTCGGTAGTAAGTGAATAAATGGTTGGAGATGGAGAAACAGAGAGATCGGTGGTCATCTTTGTGGCTGGTCCTTCGTATAGGACGTCGTATTGATGAAAATTGCATGAAGACGTTGGCATAGGCTTCCAGAAGGTGTATCCGTCTTCAGAATCTATACAGAAACCGTCACTTAGTGTGCATATAGTTCCAGATTTTAAAATAACTTTGCCAGAGTTTAAATGTACAGGTACGTGAGAAGATTTTAGGGTGATGCGAACAATGGCATCAACGATAACATGTTTCCAGGTTCCGTATGGGTCGGAGTATTGTGTTCCTTGACAGTTGCCGTCATTTTCTACAGTTCCCGCCAGCATGATACTGCGAGCAGTAGTGGAATTAGGTTTTAGTCCGTCGATGGATCCAACGGATCCCACGGTGAGTATGCCATCTTGAAACATTCGTAAGCATTTAGAGTGGCTTACTTCCAGCAGATATTCCATGCGCGCGTTGTTGACTGAGGCAGTGTGAGAATGCATCCCACAATATTGAATTCGTCTAGAAATTTCGACTTTGCACTGGATGACCTCAGCGTAGTTGTATTCCGAGAGTTGGAGGAGTTGAATGTAAACATTGGAGTAGTTTGGAGTATGATATTCTAAGTTGCAATCACCAACACCAAGTAGAGACACAGAAGTTATGTTCATGTGTTGTCCACCACAATCGAATCCAACGAGTCCGTTCGTCGGGTTTGTTAAAACTAAGAGCGCAGCGAAGATTAACATTGTCTGTAACATAGCGTACGATTAATATAATGAATCGAGGATAGGTTTCATACTCAATGAGATTTTAGTAACATTTAACAATTAAGATTTATTCTTTCAAAGGAAAGATCGTAGTTGTCGAGACAATATTCGACACGTGGAAGGCTAACGCCAATGAATTGGAACTCTTGTAATAGCTTAGCGCAATTATTCATGCACAAGAAACATTCGTCTATCGGCGTAGTAGTAGTCAGGTCTCTATCGCATATTGAACATCGATAATCGTATTGGCCTTTGACGCAGTAATGCTTTAATACTAAAGTGTTGCCCTCGGGTTCATTTCTGCTTAGTGAGCAATACAAACAATATCTCTTATGGTCGTGTACATTAACCATCGCGATGACCCTGACACATCTTGCCAGTGGCATGTTAACAAGTATGTCCAACCTTGACATAATGTTCGCTTAATTGTTTTTTAGAGTAATTCCCTCGATTGTGTCTGCAAAAATATTTAGACGGAACGTTACATTATCTACGTTAATCTCGTTTTTTGGAATTTTAGAAAGCAATTCTTTATATTTTTGTAAACATTGAGAGCATTCGTAGAAAGGTCTCAAGTTCATGATTTTATCGTTACAACTCACGCATTTATAGCGGCGAGTGTCATAAGGACCGTTTATAAAATAATGAATAGTCGACAATTTATATTTGTCGGAGTTAATCGTTATATTAGTAAAACATTTCATGCAAAGCGGTTGGTTATTAGAGAGATTAATAATTTTAGTAGAGGTTAAGCATTGTTTGTTCAAATGGCCTGGAGGCTGAGAGAAATTGGAAGATTCGGCCATTTTTAAGTATTAGTAGGTTGCGAAGTTACGTGGAAGTATACGATTTCGTCCTCATGTACATCGTACATGAATTGAGCATGGCTTACCCGAATTCCTTGCGCGGTCATTTTAGCAAGAAGTTCGGTGCATTTTTCTGTGCAAATTGGACATTCATTTATTGGTTTTTCTTTAGTAATGGTTTTTGAACATCTTCCACAATGATGAGGTGTGTAAGGACCTCGTACGAAGCAGTGATTAATTAGAAAATTTGTAATAGTAATCTGTGGTTCTGTATGATGAAGCAAAGTTTCGTTAATGAAGCAGGGAATGCATTGAAAATTGTTAGGATTGTGTTTTAAAATTTTAGCAGTCCACAAACATTTGTCGATAGATGGGTTAGGAATAGACATCTTTTAATGCTTAAAATCTGCAGGTCCAAGATATTCGAATCTTTCGTATATGTTGTCAAATAAGTAATGTACTTGGCCTGGTTTAATATTTTGTTGACGTAAATGTCTTAGAACTTTAGTATAACTGGTTAGACAATAAGCACAATTTATTGCACGTCTGTTTTGTATTGTGTCGTTTTTACAAAAGCAGCAAGGCCAAGAACCATAAGGTCCGTTGGTAAGATGATGAGTGATAAGAACTTCAAATGCACGGACTCTACGAATTAGTCCAGTGCGGCAAAAACATGGTAAGCAGCATGCAAGACGACGTGGCTTATTTAAAATTTTGAAAGAGAAAAGACACCTTTCAGTGTTTTGTTGAGTAAGATCCAGAGGTTCAGCAAAGTGGCTCATGCCTTGAAGAATTTTTTATAGTTCTTAAGTGTAGGAGCTAGATAATAACAGAGATAGCAGTTACGCGTGGGGGTAACTATAGCTATGGGGTGGGCGCAAATGTAACAGATTACATATTGAGAATCTAAAGTATTGAACGTATAATGGGCGTAGTGATATCTGTATGAATGTCGCATAAATATTGAAGGTAGACTGTAGTAACAGTTATCGCAAATAGTATGAAGGTTAGTGAGTCTTTGATATCCACGCACAATGACACACAGCTGGTTCTGAGATGACCGCTGGTAATGATGAGGCTCAGGCGATGAGCTTGGCCCAGTATGTAGATTCATACCTGAAAAAGAGAATTGTATTAATTTAACCCGGATCAATATGTGCTAACTTTAGCTTGTCCATGTGTACTACACGGGGTTTGTTTCGAAAAAGTATCCTGGCTGGCGTTGTTGTGTGAAAGAATGTCCAGGATTTTGTAAGGGCCTGTATATTGGTCGTCGAATTTTCCTTTGCTTGGTTCCTTTAATAGAAAAACATTGTCGCCTGGGTTAAAATGGTATGGATGTATGTGTCTATCATAATAGCGTTTACTACGTTCCTTAGAAGCGAGAAGATGTTTTCGAGCATCCTCTTGGGTATTTTGTAACTCGTTAAATAAATTAGTCAAATACTGTTGGTATGTTTCGTTATCTTCCTCTTCGATCGGAGGATGTGAACTAGGAGTGCGGGCAAGGCGACCGAAAACTAGTTGGAAAGGAGAATACTGTGTGCTTTCATGTACACTAGTGTTGTAAGAAAACATGGCTAGAGCAACGTGCTCGTCCCATTCGTTATTATTAATAATTTGACCTTTTAAATATTCAGTAAGTACATGATGGGATCGTTCTAAAGAACCGTTTGATTGTGGATGATACGCAGTAGTTTTAAAATGTTTGATATTAAATCTTTTGGTAAGGTTTCGTATTAAAGAGGAAAGGAAATTTGATCCTTGATCGGTTAAGATAGCTTTTGGTGCACCGTATATGCAGATAAAATTTTTGATAAAGGCGTCAGCGATTGACAAGGAGGTAGCTTCTATTAATGGTATTGCGACAGAATATTTTGTCAGTAAATCTTGCATAGTTAAAATATAATTATAACCTCTAGTGGTAGTGGGTAATGGTCCCATGATATCTAATGATATTTTATCGAAAGCGTTTCCGGGAGTATCCGTAATAATCATCGGAGATTTAGTTTTAATTCTAGTTAATTTCTTTAATTGACATTGACGGCATTTTTGTATAAAAGCTTGTATATCTTTTTTCATGGTGTTCCAATAATAATGAGGTCGAAGACGATTGTAAGTTTTGGTAACACCTTTATGTCCACCTACAGCAGAGGAGTGATTTTCGAGGATTAAAGGTATGCGCTCCGCTTCGTCGGGCGTTCGTATTAAATTTTTGCAAATAGTTATGTTAATAGGAAGTTCCTCGAAATGTTTTGTTAATTGTCTATATATATGAAACCATGGAATATAATCGAACATACTAGTTTGATGGATACTGAAGGACTCAATTTCTAGATCTTTTATGACGACAGATAAAGATTGCATGCAATTTTTGACATTGCTAATTTCGATTAAAGTTTGATCGTTGTATTTTATAGGTAAGGCTATTAAAGTTTTGCCTTTTAAAGTAGTAACTTTGGCTCGTTCGTACATTATGTCGCGATATTTCGGAAGTAAATTAGCTTTAAATAATTCTTTTGCACCGTTGTCGAAAGGCGCTCCGTTCTGATAAATGAATATAACAAGGTTATCTCGTTGTTTTAATAAGCTCTCACGGCTGTTTATGATATTAAGTCTCATATTAGTTCTTTCATTTCTCTCAGTATTAATGGGTACAGAGTCAGCTAGAAATAATGTATCACTTTCTTCGTCGCTTTCGTCTTCAGAATCAGAGTCAAAGTTCTGATATGGTTCATCAGCATTATTAATTCTTTCCTCATGCAGCTCCATAGGCATGGGAGGAGGTGATTGAGCGGAAGTAGAAGGAACAGAATGTTCGGGTAAGATAGGCCTAATGGATAAGTCAAAATCGCGAGGGGTCTTCCTCGGGAATGAAAACAGAGAATCGTTGGAAGATTCGTTTAAAACTTCCGTAGATAAAGGCAACACTGTAGCAAAAGGAGGGTTACGCGATAAAGCGTCGGCATTATTATTTAAAGTTCCCTTTTTATATTGAATATCGTATTCGTATTCAGCTAATTTAGTACGCCATTTCCATAATCTAGAAGAAGGATCTTTGATAGAATGCAGCCAAACCAAAGGTTTGTGATCAGTGATGATAGTAAATTTTCTACCGTATAAATATGGTCGGAAGTGATGCGCGCAATAGACGATAGCTAGACATTCTTTCTCGATAGTAGAATAATTTTGTTCCGCTTTATTTAAAATTCTCGACACGTAAGCAATGGGCAAATCTTTTCCAATCTTTCCTTGACTGAGTACACCGCCGATGGCGTATCCAGAAGCATCCGTAGTTAGAATAAAAGGTTGAGTAAAATCGGGATACTGTAATATCGGTTCAGAACATAAAGAATTTTGAAGAACGGAAAAAGCGTTAGCTTGTGCGGTTTGCCATGTGAAAGGTTTATCTTTCTTTAGTAAATCCGTGAGTGGCTTAGCTATTTTAGAAAATTGCGGAATGAAACGACGGTAATATCCGACTAATCCTAAAAATTGTTTAATGTTTTTCGCGTTGCGCGGTTGCGGAAACTTGATTACGGCTTCGATCTTTTTCGGGTCCGGTTTAACACCGTCCGATCCTATGATGTGTCCTAGATAAGCTACTTCTGTTCGTAGAAATTCACACTTATCTGGCTGTAGTTTTAAATTGGCGTCTTTTAATCGTTTCATTAATCTGTTAAATTTTACTGCATGTTCCTGAAGGGAGCGAGAATAAATAACTATGTCGTCCATGTAAACGAATAGTTCGTTGCCTTGTAAACCAGAGAGAACGTTATCCATTAACCGTTGAAAAGTGGCTGGAGCGTTTTTTAATCCGAAGGGCATGCGTTTGAATTGATAGTGCCCGTAAGGAGTGGAGAATGCTGTTTTAGGAGCGTCCGTCGGCTCCATAGGAATCTGGTGGAATCCAGATGCTAAATCTAACACAGAGAAATATTTCGCGCTGCCTAGTTGGTCTAGGATATCTGTGATATTTGGAAGAGGATAGGCATCTCCTATCGTCTTTTCATTTAAGGCGCGATAGTCTATGACCATTCGCCATTTTTTATTACCCATCGCGTCGGGTTTCTTTGGAACTATCCATATAGGAGAGTTATAAGGGGAAGTGGAATATTCGATCAGGTCGTCGTTAAGTAAGGAATTGACCTGCTTATTAATTTCATCCTTATGGATGGGAGGAAAGCGATATTGCTTTTTATGAATAGGAACCTTGTCGGTCGTAGGAATACAGTGAGTTGCAGCGTTTGTACACCCTAAATGATCAGAGGGAAGATAAAATCTCTCTGCATGTTCTGAAATTAGCGAAATCAAGCTATCTTTTTCCTCGGAGTTAAGATGCTCGGTTCGTAAAATTTGTAAAATCGAGTCGGCGCGATTATTAATTGAAGTAGTAGAAATGTTGAAGTTGCCCGAACGACCAGAGACTAACGGAAGCTCTTGAGAACCGTCAGCACCGCAGGATAGTTTAGCATCTCGGCGACTATCTTGGGTATCAAAGTGGGTTTCGTCAGCATTATAGAAATTAGAAGTAGAGAAAGAGTCGACGGAAAGACCTGTGGTTGCCTCAGCAACACCCGTAGATTTGTCTAGGGTATCAAAAGTGTCGTACTCTTGAAGAACTACGGCAGGGATATCCACTTTATGAGTTTTCTCCGTAGTATTGAATATAGGAAGGTAGGCTTTACCCTTGGAATTAGTAACGATCGCGTCGCCTAGATAAATCCCTTTCTCAATTTTCTGAGGGGGAATATAACCCGTTTGCATTTCAGGGTTCGTAATATAGCATTGGAATGGTGTTACAGAACGTGGCTGCAGTAATATAGAAGTTGCATCCGCAAAAGGAATGTATGAATTATTGTAAGCGAGACATTTATTTTGGAAATCTAGTATAGCTTCGTGGTCTCGCAAAAATCCGGTTCCTAAAATACCGTGTTGTGGAAAAGGGGTGTCGTCGGGAACTAAATGGAATTCGGTTTCTTTTCCGAATATGAGGATATGAGAGGATCCCAGAGTACTAATTGAATTGGGAGAGATCCCTTGTAAAACCAAATTATGGTATTTATCGAAAGTAGTAGAAGGATTTAGACACCCGATTTTTATTAAGTTGACGTCCGCACCGGAGTCAATCATGAAAGTGCAATTAGAATGTAAATTCGGCGAAGATATTGTGATCACGGGAGCTCGGCTTGGTTTGAATATAGCATTTATTTGTTTGACGGGGGGTCGGGAGGAGGAGTTGGTTGAAACCGTACCGTCTTTGGTTCGACCTGGCGCCCTGTCTGGCTCGCATCCCGGCGGACGCCATGGATTTCCGGAACGCTCGATGCGTTTCCCGGTTTATGTCCCGCAGTACCGGGGGGATTTAGAAAGGATTGGCGGTACGCTAATTTACGACATTCGTCTATGAGATGCCCCGTATGTTTGCAGTATTTGCAAAATTTTATATTAGGATCGTTGGGTCCAAGCTGCCCGGGAACAAGGGGTCTAATGAATGGTACATTAGAGGAAGTTGGATAACTGGGTCGATGGAATGGCTCGTTTTTTCTATCAGGGGGGTTACGCGAGGGAAAATCTACTCGGGGAGCAGAGTTTTTAATGGGGAAAATATGTTTTCTCCTACGTGCTTCGGCTTCTAAAGTTTTGGATAGCTGGATAGTGGAGGCTATAGCTCCGTCTAGACTTCCGTATTGACCTTCTATTTTTACACGGACTAATAAATCGGTTGGTAAGCCGTTAATAAAACTTTCCAATACATCTTGATCGATTCTATCTTCATCTTGAGGAAGGAGAGTTCCGTACAAATTTGTTTCGCCATCTATAATACAGGATCGTAATTCTTTTGTCCGTTCAATATAAGCAAAGATATCCTCGTTTGGCAACATGTATAAATTTCCAAGTTCTCCTCTATATTGATTTAGAGACTTGTTAGGACCGAAAATCTTTTTCAAATGATACGTTAGTGATGTTACTGTTGAAAAGTTCATGCCTTCGACTGCCGTATACGCGTGTCCATGAAGTTTCGTGATTATTAATTGGACGAGATATTGTTCTTGCGGAGGGGGAATGAGCTTAGTGGCTCGTTCACAAATTTTACAGAATTGAAGGACTGGAGGTTTATGACCATCGTAACGCGGAATCGAATCTACAACGTCTTTAAAGCGTATAGGGGAAGTGTAATCTGGGGGTGAATGTATGGGATAGGTAGGACTGTCCCGATTATAAGTTTCGTTGGGAGGAATATGACGTTGAGAAGGGTCAGAAGGGTCTACGATTATGGGTTCTGGGAGAAGATTTTGAGAAGTAGGTAAATTATTAACCCTTTGAGATAATTGTTCGACTTGTTGCGGCAAGTCTTTTAGAGACACTATTTCTTGTCGCAGAGAATTTAAGATCGCGCTTAATCCATCAATACCGACGGCGGCATTTTTTTCTTTATTCATGTTAGCCTCTCTCTTGTCTAACTCAATCTGGCGAAGTTTTAAAGCTTGAGCTTGCTCTTGAATTAATTTTTCTTTGTCCGTTAATTTTTTGTTTATTTGTTCCAGCTCGGTTTGGGAAAGTTCTCCGCATTCGGAGGATGTACGGGAGCTTTGTGATCGCGTATTATGAGCCATTATAAATTAGAAAGGATATGCGAGAAGGAATGATCCCAGTTAAAGTTGAAGGGGATCCTTAAGGAATGAAAATTTGTAATTGAGGGAAATGATCCCAGTTAAAGTTGAAAGGGATTCTTAAGGAATTTGTAAATGGTAAGAAAGATCTCAGTTAAAGATGAAGGGGATCTATGAGGAATGAGATTTGAAGGAAGATTAGTAATTTTGAATTTAGAATTTAGAATTTAGAATTTTGAATTTAGAAAATTTCGACTTATACTTAATACTTAATAAAACCTTGTTTCTCTCCTTTAGATCGTCTCACAACTTTTCCTTTTTTCCATCCCACCGCTCTGCTACCATTTATTTTTATACGATGTGACGTCCGGAGGTTAAGATCCAACCGTACCCATCGAACAAAATTTATTTTTAGTTACCACCCGCTGATGTACCTCGGCCAATCAGACGAATGGGGCTCTCCTTTTATTTTGGCCAGTCTGCATACACCGACTATAGCCGGGATGGCGAGAGCCTATGCTGTGAGAGGATCGTTTGGATTGAGAGAAAGAAGGGTTATGAAATAAAGTGTATAATACAAGAACGTATAAACGCGTACGGACAGCGCGAGTGGAAGAATCTAACACATGTACGAAATAGTTAGAGAGCGTATAAACGCGTGCGAAACGAGTACAAAATGCGCGAGGCAAAGAATCTAACGCATGTTTGAAATTGATCTGATCGTATAAACGCGTACTGATACCGCGAACCAAAGAATCTAACGCTTGAACGAAATAGTTACAGAGCGTATAAACGCGTTCGGAACGCGTACAGTGTAACGTCCGGGTAATTCGAATTTTACGAGCTCAAATCCTTCGGTGCGTCCGTAGTAAAGAGTTCTTTTTCCTGCTGGTTAAGGGAGCAAAGTCCCAGGATCACTGACTGCTTCAAGCGATTTCAAGAGCTGAGGGTTTGTAGTTGGAGTTGGTTGAGTGA
>NJRP01001122.1:8047-19992 GCA_003063835.1 Aphaenogaster floridana
CGTGTGTAGTACGAAAAAAATTACAGCATATTACAATACTCCAGTCTGTAATTTCGTGTGATACTTTTATGTAATTCCTGTAATATAATTTTCTGTAATCCGCTGTAGTTTCTTTCCGTAAGGGCGCCTTAATACTGGATCATGAACCGCAATATTACAAAAGGCTAATTTCCGAAATGTTATTAATACATATCAAATTACTAAAAAATGGTCTAAATGCTAACAGTGACACTGAATTACTCGACAGCGCTTACTTAAATCTTCTAGATAATATCTAATAGCTAACTAATAGCTAACGCCTCGTTAATCTTTATTTCTGACTATGACATCTGTGCCCTGTAACAGTGTTATCTATACATAATGATATATATGGGTAGAAATCCTTAAGGGGCCCATTTACTAGGCGATGCTGAAGCAACCGGGTCGAGCAATGTAATTGCTCTGAAATTGCTTGGAGATTCGGTTGCTCTCCTAGCTCTCTATTCACTAGGCGACATACAAGCGATCTTTTCTCGTCTTTTCCATCAGTTCAAAGTGATACGCGCATGCGCACATCCAGCAAGTCAGGCGATCCGGTCGCATTCGTCCATTTACCGAGCGACAACTGTGCAATCTGTTTCAGATTGCCGGCGATTGCGATCGGCTTGACGGGACAGACCGTCAATCAAAATATTGCTCAGGCGATCCAAATATCGCTTGCAATATGATTGCGTTTGCCTACTGAGTAGAAGATATTTGGGAAATTTTATTGAAAGCAACGAGATTGCTCAATCTGGTTGTTTCAGTATCGACTATAGTGAATGGGCCCCTTTACTGCTTTATCAGTTCATATCGACATTGACAACAATAACGATCACTTGGTTCGTTGCAAATGTACACAATTTCTTGTCAACGTTCATTATAAGTCTGTAACGTTTAACTCTCTCACCTTTTAGAATTTTATAAGTTAGAATTTTCTAAATATAAATGAGAATAGCCAAATGTCGGTCAATCGCGGATCTTGATGCGTAATAATAATTTTTTGTAAATTCCTTGTTTATGCAAACTGCGCGCCACGTATTCGTCGGTCTTGAAACACAATCCTTACATAAACATGTGAATTAATTCCGGGTTCATGTAAGGATTGTGTTTCAAGACCGGCGAATATGCGGCGCGCAGTTCGCATAAACAGGGAATTCACAAAAAATTATTATTACGTACCAAGATTCGCGGTTGACCGACATTTGGCTATTTTCATTTATATTTGACAATTTCGTCGGTCCTAATTTCATTATTATTTAGAATTTTCTGTCACTGTCGTATCTACAGTTAAATTTCTCAACTTTACAGTTTTTTAATCTTTTACAATCCGTTTAATTATGGACTTGGAAACGGTTGGCTCAGGGATCGGGCAAATCCTTGACAGTTTGACTGCCACAGACCATGCCCCTTTTTTCTCATGTCGTTGATATGGAGGACGGATTGCAAGATTCACATTAGGATGATACGGACAACGGGATTTTTTTCATATTTGGACGATTTGTATGCGTTTGCATTAAACTTGACTTTTATAACCATCATTATATATATTATTTATTTATTTATTTATTATTATATATATATTTTATATATATTATTTTTTTCTATTAACAATGACTGCATTTTTTATTATATTGGACTATATTCTTAATATTTATTTGTATTTATGTTTGGCTGAAGAAGACTCGGTGAGTCGAAACGGTTCCTTTTTTTATATGTAATATAAGTTTTATATAATTATTTTATAACATCCTTTTGATTGCTCGTCTAGGCCTACACTGATGTATATTTCTATTGCTGAGCAATAAACGAGCCGTAATTTACAATTCCTTAAACAACTTTCGTTTGAGACATTTTTTTTAATAATGCATTTCTTCAGACATATTTGAAGTGGTAATTTCTAGTAACTCACATTATATAATAAATATATAAACTTTTTTACTACTGAAAATAAAGTTAAAATTTGAAAATATTTACATAAAAATATACAAACCTGAAATGTGACTTAAATTGTTTATCAGTAAAATAGAACATTTTCCATATAACTTTGCAATCAAGGAAACGGTTTTTGAATAGAGTGTTTACCCAGAAACATTATACAATTTTCTATATCTTTAATATAAGGATTATAACCATCTTCACACTATCATCAAATAATTCCAATAAAAGTAATGTGCAAAATATATAGGAATTAATTTCTCTTTATTCACCATTTTGACGCGTTTACAACCGCTTATAAGTACCAAAGCGAACGACTTTGCTTGACGTCATGTGAGCGCTTATAAGCGTGAGAAACCAAATTCAATGGCTGAAAATAGTGCTTATAAGTGCTACAGCGCATAAGCGTCCAAAGTAAACGCACCTATTGTGTTTCGGAAGCTTTCCATTGTAGAATGAACTAGAAAATCCGGTAAAAATGTATAAAATGGCGGCAAAAATACAAGAAAAATCTATAAATTAAAGTGCTTTTTATTGCAATAAAATGTAAATAAATAATATTATATAGTTGAATATAATCAGTTCTGTAGAAAATGTATTTGCTCTTTAATTAAAAAAAAAAACATTTCGATATCTTTGTTCGTTCTCGTTATTCCTGCAAAACAGTTAAAAAATGGTTTTGAGAAAATCACGTTTAAAGTTTTATTATAGTTTCTCAGGATGAAATATTCAACTTACATTAATTAAAAATGTCTATTTTGTAAAATACTGTTTCTATTGTTTCTAATTGTACTTCTTTCTCAGCTTCAGTAATAGCTCGCTCTTTTTTGCAATTCTGACCTCTTTTGTAGTGGAAAGTGTATCGAGTTTCGCTTTTTTGAAGCGGTTATTATTTATTGCCTGTGGCACGACATTTCAATATACGTCGAACGCGTGACAATAAGTGGATCAGAGAGTATGCCGTATTATATTATATTCGTAAATTGACAGAGCCACTATACAGTACCGAACGCAATATCACCTGCGATAATTGGTTTACATCTATCGAAATTGTTCAAGATATGAAAAGAAAATATTCACGATGGTTGGCACTTTGCGCAAGAACAAACGAGAGATACCTCCATCATTCACGCGTACGGCTTCAGCTGGCACTGTTCGTTTTGCATATGCGAATGATAGTACTTTGGTATCTTACTATCCTAAAAAAAAGAAAATTTTTCTATTATTCTCAAGTTTACATAAATTAGAAAAAATAGATAAAAATAGTAATAAAAACTGGAAATAATATTTTACAATTCTACAAAAGGACACTTTGACAAGTTATGTAAGGCTTATTCAACAGTTTATATCACTCGGAGATGGCCTTTACGACTATTTTTTGGTATGCTTGATGAAGCTAATGTCAATTCCGTCATATTATTACGTCTGTAAAGTTGGCACCTCTTTTTCAAAATTCAAAAAAATTCATTAGAGTTCTGGATGCCCTGGCAAGAGTTCTAGAGTTCTCCGTCGGTTTTAGAAAGAGTTCCGTCGTTTAAAGTGCCGAAAACGACATCTTAAAAATGGGGGTGCTAACTTCACGGCGCACCTCATTTTTGAAAAAATCGAGTTCTTATGGTAGATTCCGAAAGATTTCGATGAGTTCTAGAGTTCCCTATAGGTTTTAGTAAGAGTTCTGTTCAAATATCCCCAAAAATCGATGTTAATGGAACCCATAAATTCAAAGTTCCGCTAATTTAAAAAAATCGACAGTTCTGGCAAGAGTTCTGGTACGCCTCCCAAGAGTTCTATTGAAAACTCTTATGACCCGAAGCACTACGATCAATAGTTAAAAAGTTACAGCAACCCAAAGGGTGCACTTTCCCGAGAAAAAAATTTTTTCTCGGAAATCGGCAGTTCTGGCGGGAGTTCTGGTATGCCCCCAAGAGTTCTATCGAAAACTCTTATGACCCGAAGCGCTACGACCAATAGTTAAAAAGTTGTGTGAGCATTACATTATTGTAAAAACAGTGTATATAAATATTTTTATTTTTTTATATTTTTGCATGTATCTACTAATTTTGATAAAAATAAACTGAATTTAATGATTAATCTGCTGTAAAAATAATTTTATTATTTTTTCCTTGGGTGAGACTTAATTTTCTTTTTCACAAAAATTTTCAGTTCCATATGTATACAAACAAATTCCACATTTTGGAGCCAATATCATTATACTATATTTTTCGAATTACATATCCTCAAGTATCATAGCCTAAAAGGATTTTTTTATTCACTTTTAAAAGTTATAAATTTTTTTACCAAAATCACGTTGTTTCAATGATTTTACTTCAACGTTTTTACTTCGTTTTTAATCTGTAAAAAATAAATAAAATACAATTCGACTTCTACGATTGTAAAAAATTGTTAGTAAATCTTTCACAAGTATACGAGAATTTTTTCGAATTTTCATATAGTCTGAAACAGTGTAAAAATTTATACTGGCCCACAAAGCCCCAGAGCCCTCAGATTGCTGACAAAAGGTGCCAAATTATATGTTGCCGGCGAAGAATTAATTATTACTTAAGATACAGAAAATTCGGAATATTATACACAAATATAAAGTAATAAATTAGCAATAAATAGTAATAAATTATTATTTTTAAGCCGTTTTTTAAATTGTGATATATCAAATCAAATCAAAACGCTTGAAATTCGTCCGAAATTCATTTTGATAACATTTTCAACAAAGAAATAAAGAAAGTTAATAGGATGTACATCAACACACAACTAAATTAAAGTACACATGAAAAGTAAGAGCGAAAAGGAAGATAAAGTATATAATTTATATTTATGATAGGATAAATTTCATTTATATAGTACTTTCAAGATTCAGGACATTGTTACGTAATCTTGTTTGTTTAATTTTTATTATTTTATTATCCTCGCACAATGACAATGTAAGTGTTAGATATTAAACATCTAGTAACTGCATTATCTATCACAATTATGTGTAATATTCGATTCCTATAAGAGTTTGCGAATATGAAATTGTCGGGGGTCCGCGCTCACTTTATATAGCAATCCTTATTTAGTTAGGCCCGTACATAAAGAATTATCGATGTCGTTTCTATCATCTCTACCATGCTATCATCTTTATCATTGAATGATAAATGGGAGATATATAAGTTATTAAAAATGAAACACACACAATCGAATAGACTCGAGAGCATTCTTTATGCAAGTCATGATATTTATCGTGATATTTAATTTTTTTCATTTTTTATCAGAAGAAATTGGTCGTTGGACTTAAACATTTATCTTGCATGAAAATGTAATATCATACAAATAATGACTCTTACACACAGAACACGGAAACTTTTGTCACGCGGCAAAAAGCAACATAGTAGCTAATCAATTTTTACTCTTATGGAATAATGGTAAGTTGATTAGCTACCGCGTTGCTTTCTGCCGCACGCAAGAGATTCCGCGTTCCGTGTGCAAGAGCCATAAATTTTATTGTATAATTCAATCATCTACAAAAGCGTTGAATATTTTAAAAGTTGAAAATGCTGCTATATTATAGAATGATATATTGCGTACAAGATTTTCACATTTCTCTTTTCTCCAAGCCAATCCAGAATCCACCAACAGGTTGCAATGTAGCTTCCCATTTAGCGTATACAACTGGTTCGATGGTTTTTTCCGTAATCTTCAGAGTAAACTTTTGTAAAAGATGAGCTATCAGAATCTTAGTCTCCATAAGAGCAAATCGATTGCCGATACACTTTCTAGGCCCATGACCGAATGGTAGATAAGTGTACGGTAAAATGTTGTCTTTGTTTTCCTCGCTGAATCTTTCAGGATTGAACTTATTCGGATTTGGAAAATACTTTGGATCATGATGTAAAGCATAAACGGGAAACATCAATATATTGTTAGGTTCGATGATCACATTCTTGCAGCCTGGTTGCGATGGAGGGAGTTCATATTTCTTAGTGCAAACTCTATCAATCATCATCATTGGTGGATATTTTCTGAGAGTCTCGGAAATCACCATATCCATGTAACACATCTTCGACAGCGACTCGTAAGAAATCTCATCGTTTCCTTCGGCAAGATGCTGTTGTACTTCCTTGCGCAAACGATCCTGAATATCTTGATTAACTGCCAATTCGTGAGCAACGAAACACATCAGGGTCGAAGATGTGTCGAAGCCAGCTAAGAAAAAGATGAAAACTTGCGAAACGATGTCGTCCAACGTCATTTTGTGTACACTGGCACTTTTCTTGTCTCGAGCCTGCATTAGTAAATGAATCATATCCGGTCTGACAATACCTTGCTCTTCTCGCGCTCTAATAGTTTCCTTTACGATCTCCTTGAAAAACTTGGACGTAGCCGATGAGAAAAAGTGTAGACCAATCGATTTAACGAGTCGTGGACACGTGGCAAAAAGTATGAACTTGGCTATTGTTATCAGTCCAGTAAAAAATTTGGAAGCTTCCACTCCTCTTATGTAGAACTCGTTATCTCGATCTTTCATAGAATTCACACTTATACCAAAGGCTGCCGTGGCAATTACGTCGTTAGTGTATCGTCTAAAAGCCTCTTTCGTTTCGATGGCATGACAGAGTTCCGGATGATTAATCAAATAATCGACGAAATCGTGAGAACATTTCGATATCAAATCAAACATAAACTTCATTTTGCTGGCGGTGAAAGAGGGGCTCAATGTATTCCTCATTTCTTTCCAACGTTCTCCGCGCAAGGCAAAGAGGTTTTTGCCAAACAGAGGGTCTACGCTTTCGTCAACGATGGTGCGATGATCTGGGAAATGTTCAAAATCCTTTATCATGATGTCTTTAATCAGCTCGGGATCGCGCAAAAACACTCCATGCGAAAAAATATCTGCCATTCCAACATATTTAGCGTCCGGAAAGTAATAGTACATATATTGCCAATAATCGACAGCAGTGATATAACCCAAAAACAATTTCCAACTCGTTATAAACGACGAAAACGAATCTGGCTGATAAGGCAGACCCTTATTCTTCCAGTAAAAATGTATGCGATGCAGCACAGTGATAATTTTCAGAACGCCGATGACGACCAGAGTAATCAGTAACAGCGCAAAAGGCGAAGAAAGCAATGACGAATCCATTGCGATGTAACAATATAACAGACAAACGAGATGTTTCGTCGGACGCGGCGTAGAACGTTATAAATATGTACATGTAGCGGCAGACCTTATCGTGAATGAAACGAAAATGGAAGGGGTAAAGTGCTTCTTGGTATTATTGCGACGATACATATTACATAATTGCACAATAATCGATTTAAGTGTGCATAATGATGCTTGTGAATAAATCGTAACTTCTATCAAAAGTCAATTATTAATTAATCTAATTAATGATTAATTAGTTTAATTCAAAAGAATCTATTTCAATAAAATTCATTTTATGTTTTAATACGAAAAGAATTTTTAATGATTGCATGATTGCTATTAGATTCATCATGCGCTTTTTACACTTGTGTATAACGGATTTAATTCCGACTGAGCCATTACGAGATAGAAATAACTAATAGCAATTAAAAATAGCAATAGTATAAAATAAACAATTTCATTTTCTTGGTTCATTTTCTCTAAACGTTTGTTTCGGAGCGTTTGTTAACGAATTGTTTCAAACAAAGAAAACATTAATATGAAAATCTACGAAATCCTTTCTACTTCCTGGCTTTTGCTAAAGAGAACGTTCGATTGTTACTATCTTCTTGAATTAAAATTGATTTTTCATTCGAAGTCTCTATTTGCATAACATACATACACGTAAAATGCTTGTAATAAGCATTCATGTTAAAATATATCAGAATAAAATATAAAATATCTCGAAAACTATCGATTTTTTGATAACTTCACCTTAATACTTTTATTCCAAATAACTAGAAGAATTATATTATATAAAAAAATCATGTGATTCCATTTAAGAAAACAAAGGTCACTTTAAAATGGGGCGTACGAGCGGCGCGTAAGGCTGGACCCCTGTTCTGAGCTATCATTGTCGCTTGTAATAAACAACTCCCCGCGCACCCGCAACCACGATCGCTGGGCGGCCGCATCTTGCCGCGCAGTTGTATTTGACGGGCTAATACGGCGATTTTTAATCATTAATAACTCGTTAATTATTTGCAAGAATTGCAAAATGGTAGAGGACTTTTCGACTCAGTTTAGTCCGCTCTATTTGCATACGAGAATAGTACCAATTCTGGGATACCCTGTATATACATAGGGTGGGGCATTTGAAGTATTATATATATATACAGGGTGTCCCCGAACAATTCAGCCAGACTATGAGATCTTATAAGAGAGAAATTTGATTCTGAACAAAAAATTTCCTATAAATAGGAGCCGAAGAATGCTTCCTTAAGAAGTTAACACCAAAAAACCTCTAAAATCACATTTTTTAAATATCACATTTTTGCAAATATCTATGAAAGAATGCCTTTTTAAACAAAAAGTATCCAAACAATAGTTGTAGAGAATTAAATTATCTTTGAAATAAGACCAAAATATTTTTATTATGTTTTATAGGTCTTGAGATAACCAGTTTTAAATACACAAAAAAAGTGTTTTTTTCGGCTATTGACGGTAAAGCTTTTAAAAAATAATTTTAATTTATGCTGTTATGGCCTTAGCTAATTTTTAATATTTATCTTGCCTGTTGGTTATTCCACTAAAAAATTTTACTTTACTGCATTGTTTAAAACAAATCCTAAATCTGGAAGAATGAAAAGAAAAACGGAAGGTGAAAATTGTTTATTGTTTAATATAAATGTCATTTCAGTTTATAAAGAGGTATTATCTTATTTTTATAAAATAAAAAGATTTTCATTTTTTTATTGATTTTTTCTAAAAAATTTACTACGTTCTCCATTTTCTTTTCACCTATGAAACGTAATAAAAATATTTTGGTTTTATTTCAACAATAATTTAATTCTCCACAATTTTTGTTTCGATACTTTTTGTTAAAAAAGACATACTTTCCTAGATATTTAAAATATCTTAATTAAAAATATGTAATTGCATATTGCAAATTACATAATCTTTTTAAAAAGCAACCATGTGTTTTCCTCACATCAATTGATTCATCCCACTACTCTATGCATAAATGTATTAAGGTACAGTTATTAAAAAATGAATAGTTTACGAGATATTTTATATTTCATGTCAAAATATGTCTGCATAAAATATAAAATATCTCGTAAACTATTCATTTTTTATTTTTACCTTAATTTTTTGAATTTTACCTTAATACTTTTATATGCCAAATAACAGGAGGAATTATATTATATAAAAAAAATCATGTGATTCCATTTAAAAAAACAAAGTTGACTTTAACCTGACTTTGGCAGCACTACTTATGGTCAAACTAATACTGCCATTAAATGCGTCTTTTTAAACCTTACAACTTTTGTCTGAAACATTATTTTTAAAATGCATTTTCGAGATATTACAGTGAGAAAATTAAAATGGGACACCCTGTATAGTCTCTACTCAAATCTTATCTTAAGAACATATCAGGTGGATATACTCAAAATGGAGTCTTTAGGTTTTGAGACATTTTATATTTAAAATCAAAGATTGCAAATTATTATCAAAATATAAAGGAAGTAAATGTGTATGTAATATATATACCCGGGAAAAAATTTTCATATATAAACATATATGAACATATATAATTATATATGAAATTTGTCCATACATGTTTTCCTTCTCTTGTATAATCTCTATTCGTATATATAAGAAAAATAATAATAAGAAAAATTTTAAAATAATTAAAAGGATAATTCCCGCAATGTGTTTTTTAAAAAGAAAAGTAAAGTTGAAAAAATTGCCCATATATAATCATATATGATTCCATATGGGCAATTTTTTTTCATTACCTCAAACTTTACTTTTCTTTTTAAAAAACATTGCGGAAATTATCCTTTTAATTATTTCTAAATTCTTTTTATTATTATTTTTCTTATATATACGAATAGAGAGATTATACAAGAGAAGGAAAACATGTATGGACAAATTTCATATATAATTATATATGTTCATATATGTTTATATATAAAAATTTTTTCCCGGGTATCAAAATACAAAAGACCCCACACTAAACATCATGAAAATAGACCCCGGCGAAAATGGCTGAATTTGAAATATGTTGTACTTTTTGGGTCACTGAACAAAAATTTCCTCAGATAAAATGTCAAAAAATGGACAGTTTTGTCGATTCGACTCTTCAAATATATAAAATCGCAATTAACACTTTCGCCGGTACCCATTTTCATGATGTTTAGTGCGGGGTCCTTTAGCAAATGAAATTTTTACTTTACTTTGATTTTATTTAATTATGTATACACTTTCAAAAGTTTTTTATGTTCTTGGCGTACATTTTTTACCTTTGTAAAGTTTCTTATCTCTTATTGTTTATCTCTTGCTTATTTCTATCTCTTATTTTTTAAATATAATATTTTTTCTCAAGAATGAATATGACTAGTAATGATATTTTAAAACATACTGTGAAAAGTGTTAAACGTTTTGTTTAAACATATTATAATTATATTGTTCATTCTATATAGCCGACGTAACAATATTATCAAAATAGTGTCTTTTGATTTTATTAGAACTCTTTCGAAACCTTATTTATAAAAAAAATATTATTTAAGAATATTACTTGTAAAACTTTTAAAAATATTAAATTAAAATATAATAATATTTTTTAAAGATATTAAAGGATATTAGAATTAAGAGATAAATGCGCACATGAGATATGCAATACCATAATGTATTACACCAGTGGTTAATTATATTATTATCATTTCAAAAATATAACGTCGAACACTAAATTTTACAATAATTACAGGGAATTTAATCTGAATGAATAAAAAAGAAATTATTTCAAAAGTAAAAAAGTGCGAAAAATATATACGCGATAAAGATATTCGCTCTTACAAGAATAAACGATGTCGTTTCTATCATCTCATCATCTCTATCATTGAACAAGTGGAAGTGATAAGTCATTAAAAATAATCAACATACAATCGAATAGTCTTTAGAACACTTTTTATGCAAGTCACGATATTTATCGTAATATTTAAATTTTTTATTCCTCATTAGCAAAAACTAGTCGTATTTAAGCATTCATCTTGTATGATAATATAATAGTATTCAAATATTGGCTCTTACACATAGAACACGGAAATTCTTACGCACAGAAAAAGCAACGCAATTTATTTTTGATCTTACGAAAAAGTGGGAAGCTGCTTTTTGCTGCGCGGCAAAAATTTCCTGTATGCAGGAGCCATAAACCTTATTGTACACTTTAATCAATTACGAAAGCGTTGAAAATATTTTAAAAGTTGAAAATGCAACTATACTTTTCCAAACACAATAATATTTTAAAATAATATTACGTACAAGATTTTCACATTTCTCTCTTCTCCAAGCCGATCCAGAATCCACCAGCAGATTGCAATGTAAATTCCTTTTTAGTGTATACAACTGGTTCGATGGTTTTTTCCGTAATCTTCAAAGTAAACTTTTGTAAGAGATGAGCTATCAGAATCTTAGTCTCCATAAGAGCAAATCGATTGCCGATACACTTTCTAGGCCCATGACCGAATGGTAGATAAGTGTACGGTAAAATGTTGTCTTTGTTCTCCTCGCTGAACCTTTCAGGATCGAACTTATTCGGATTTGGAAAATACTTTGGATCATGATGTAAAGCATAAACGGGACATACAATCACATTGTTAGGTTCGATGATCACATTCTTGCAGCCTGGTTGCGATGGAGGGAGTTCATATTTCTTAGTGCAAAGTCTATCGATAAAGATCACTGGTGGATATTTTCTGAGAGTCTCGGAAATTACCATATCCATGTAAGACATCTTCGACAGTGATTCGTAAGAAATCTCATCGTTTCCTTCGGCAAGATGCTGCTGTATCTCCTTGCGCAAACGATC
>NJRP01001123.1:10593-43452 GCA_003063835.1 Aphaenogaster floridana
GTCTTGATTGAAGACTTTTTTTTCTGTGTGCAATATTGCCGAAATGTTACTGCAATGTTCTGTGCTGTATGGGATATTTCAGAATTTTGCAGATATATTTCATATACCGAGTATGCGTTATTTAAGTTCATTATATTAATCAATATTGTTCTCGTTTCAGCGAAATATTGCGTGTGATTGATTCACTGCAGCTCGTCGACAGAAGACCGGAAATAGCAACTCCCGCCAACTGGGTGGTGAGTCTCATCTTTATCCCTTTCGTTACGTGCCATTTGTGATAGCATCATATCTGATTCAATTGCGGCGATAAATGGCATTAACTTAGTTCAATGAATGATAATTTTTCCGAAATGAGAGATTTATCCGATTTAATTATTATCCGAATAATTGCAGCCTGGTGAGAAAGTAATGATCCTGCCGACAGTGAAGGAGGAGGATCTCCCGAAACTCTTCCCAGGGGGAGTAGATCGTGTATCCATGCCGTCCGGAAAAGTCTACGTTCGCACTACCACTAATTACTAATTATACAAACGTTTTGTCTATACTACATGTTTCCGTTCGCTTTGTCCGAATAACTTTAGTTTACCGTCTTAAAGCGAGTCTTGAAGAAGATTGTAATATGGCAAAGTCTTTTCTAATAAAAATTGCACTCGACAATTATTAATTAAGCCTTTAAATATGCCTTTTCCAAAAAATTGCTGATTTAGGAATCGATACAGAATATGGATCTCTGTTAATAATATCTACATTTAAGATACTTGCCACATTTTCCGGAATTTTGTGCCCTGGAAGATATTTAACGTTCTCGTGGATGGTGTTGATTATGTTGGTCAATTTTTCATTGTTGATGATCTCCTCATACACGTACATTGTCACGCGAGTTTCAAATATGTTGTTGTACTTCATGGCATTCGCCCCGACGATCTTGGCGATCGCCGAGCCCCTGGAACGATTTGCCGTATGTCATAAAATAATTCTTTGCACAAATGATATGCCCTTAATTAATATGTCGGTTAATAATAATTATATCACACACACACACACACAATAAATAATAATATATGTAACATATACAATATCTATTATACAATATATATTATATAATACATTATATAATATAAAAATATATGAAAAATAAACAATTATATAAATATTATATAAAATAAATATATATATATATATACATATGTATATATAATTAAATTAGTCAAACACACTTTATCAAATAATAGTTATCGGCTATGATAAAAAAATTGAAAGTAAATCTGGATATATAATCGCAAACTTGCTTTATCAAATTGATGCTGCTGCATCTTATAAATCCTTGAATTGCGTGATGATGCACCGAGTTAATTTTAGAACAATAAGCAGATAGCACAATTGCATTGCGGCATGTTCGTCACCGCAAACTAGATCAAAACTGTGACCTACCCTATTATAAATTTTAAAATTGGATTCATCTCTGAGATAAAATATATTTTTTCTTTTTTTTTTAATATATAACAATATGAAAAGAACGAATACATATATATGTATATAGAGTCCTTTTTTTATATTATTACATTATTATTTTTATCTCATAAAAATTTTGTAAAATTCCTATATCAAAAGCATTTTATATCATTAAAATATTATTATTACTCACTCAATCCCTAATACTACAATATTAATTAAGTAACAGTGCAGTTTTTCACTGAATATTAAATATTGATTAACAATGTAATCCTTTGATATCAAATATCACGAAATTTTCGACTTTTTCTTATATTATCAATTTGTTTTCTAGCGATTATTTAACACTAATGATTATATAAACTTACCTGAAGAAGCTGTACAGCTCTCATCTCTAGATGAAGCACTCCAACAAACATTGGGCTGCACACGTAGCCCAATAAATCAACACAAAACGGGGAGGAAAAAGAGAAACGGGGAGAAACGATTTCTCGTGCACACACACGCGCAACTAATTTCTAATTAATTATCTTTGACACTAACTATCCTTGACACAAGGAAAATTACCAATTGCCACTGCCGACGATGCATACTCTCTTCTTCGCGTCCGGCATCTCTCGCCTCTTTTGACTCTCTTCCCCTGATGACAAATAATGATATTCCCGATCGACAGTCGATCAATCGCGAGGCTCGACTGACCGACTGACTTAAAAGCCCGCTGACGGCTGACCTTAGCGATCGTGAATTATTTTCTAGCAGCTTGCGCGCAAGCTCTGGACTAGGGCCAACTGAGAGAGCAAATGCTCTAACAACGAAGCGTAGCGACAAAATTAGCGACCGGCTGATAATCGCGATAATGAGTTAAGGTCACGAATTTAAACTTGACCCTACAACGTGTCCTTCTGTATCCGATTTTATAGATTTAATAAACAACAAAGAATACAGCACTCCTTGAATTGAATACTCCTCAAGCTTTTGATGAAAAAGCTTTCCTAGTACGATAACATTCTACTAGTGTAATATACAAAAAATATAAGGAATAAAGCAATTGCTATGTTAATACTGGAATTATGCCAACTATGAGCAAACATGATCACTTTACTGGATATAATTAAATGTTTAATTAAATATTTTTATCAATTATTTAAGTCTACAAAATCATGTATAAGTCTACAAAATTTTGTATTTTACTCAGAGACTGAAGGAGTTTTGAAGATTAGGAGAGTGAGAGTCGAGAGAAAAGAAGAGAGAGAACATAAGCTGTTCGAGTGTTTATAAATTGCTTAATTCTCTGTTAAAATAATTTTCGATTACATATCTAATATTAATTATAATTATAAAAAACGCATTATATTATATGACAAGATATTATGCGGAACAATACCTTATAAAGGAACGCCTGACTATTTCACCAATATTCACTAAAATCGTTAACAAGAAATTTTTTTAAGGAATTCCAAGAAATTATCCTTGTATATACGCTGTAAAATGAAAAAAGTTTTGCTATGCGTAAAAGAATAATTAATAATCACAGAGAGATGAATTATTTAATGATCTATAAACTATCACAGTTGCATCGAACATCGTTTGGATACATTGATCATCTTGCAAAATCTCCTCATTCAAACTCGCTCGTTTCATTCGTTTGCTATTCGAATGTTCTTTAAGTTTTTTACGTAAAAATGAGCTTTCCACAGATTCAATAACGTCTCTGCGAATGTAATAACGATAAAAAACATAATTAACAATTGTTGTGTTAATACTGAAATTATGCCAACTATCAGTATTGTACAAGCGATATGACAAGAATCCTGACTAAACTTCAACTTGACAATTAATGCTTCACTTTGGTTTTTACAACTGATAGATGAATTCAGTATGTTACTGAATTAGCATCATTTTTATATAATCTAAGACGTTGGCTTTCAACGGCGACCAGTCTTCCCTCGAAGAACGACGCCCGGCATCCTCAAAGACGGCACTTGGGTGATGTGAGCGTCATCGACGACGGCGAGGCGTCCTCATCCCTAAATACGGAGCGAATGCGAATTAACCCCTTCAGGCCGACACAATTCCCGCAATACTTATCGTCAGCCCAAACTAAATAGCTTTCGCAACAGCTAACTAAGAGATTAGGATTACGCAGAGTGTTTGGAAAATAAAAATATGTAAACAATCTTCAGAAGTGACAGAATTCACCTGAGGACGTATATGCATGTATACATATATGTTATACATATGATATTTCATATAAAATTATATATATATATATTCATATACATGTATATATTAGTATATATATTATTATACAGTATTATATGGTACATATATATATTATTATATGTATTCTCATATATTATATATAAAATACGCAAAAACATATATGTATATCTGTGTTTTATTTTCTTTACAATAGGTTTGTGTTCGCGTCGCCATGCCCCAACATGCTCCTACTCACTCCAATGCACTCTAATAGGTTGGCGTCACCGGAATAACCAGAATCAACGTATTGGAATGCATTGGAGTGAGTAAGAGCATGTTGGGGCAGGTGACGCGAACAAACCTTGTCTCGGTATGAAAACTCACTCCTGAAGCTCGTCCAAGTCTTAATAGTATCTTGCACGTAATTTTGTCAGGAGAAGATTAAACAAGACTTCAAGTTTAATCGTAAATGAATGAAAGGAGATGTTGTCTCTAAGATTCCAGGAAAACGAGGGACAGAAGAGCTAAGTCTTATTTTTTTATCAACAAACAATTAGTTATATTTTCTCTCTCTCGGTTTACATAACGGGATTCATTCATTGGCAACGCATACAACAATCAACGATTGGGGATCTATAAATCTAATTTATCTACTCGGTTAAAACATTGAATAAAATCTCTGCTGCGATAAAATATATATGTACATATATTCACATTGTAAAATGTAACAATTTGTTTATCCATCGCGTTCAACGCGATACGGGATTTTATTGACTAAATTATTCGAGCTTTTTAAACTTATAATTTTTAGAGCCCTTGGATCATAGAATCATAGAATAAAAATTTAAGTTATTTACACTAAGGACATATTGTAATTTCATGAAATTAGAATTTTAAATAATAAAACTATTGAATTCTCAAGGCTATGAATCCATGAAATTTTATATCCATAGAATCTTGTGTTTGCGTGTGCATCTGAAAATTTGGGATCCTGATTTTATAAAATTTAGAGTCCTGTGAACGCATGGAATTCTTGAAATTATAGATCCATGAAACCTTGGAACCATTAAAACTTTGTGTAATGTAGGATTTGTAATTCAGAAGATTTTGCAATCAGACTTGATCTGAGATTAGCACGCGCTCCATATTGTGTTACCGAGGCTCTATTCATTTATCTTATCAGTGAGTTTCATTTTACAGAGCTCGAAATGATTCTGTTTGGAATCGCAGAATGTTGGATATTTGAATCTCTAAACAATTGACACTTTTAAAGTTTTCAATCTGTAGGACTTTGGGCCTTTTGAAAATCAGATTAATTAAATTCTCAGAGGGAAAGACTCCATAGATTTTGGCGGGCTAATTATCCCTATTTACGTTTAAATGAACCACCTTTAAAATCCTATGATAACAATTATGAGCTTACATGTGTTCTGGATGGCTGCGTATGCAGTCGACTAAATCCGTCGGTTTTAGCTCACCAACGCAAATCCGGTGAATTGCCGTGAATAATGGGAACCTATTTTCCATGTTTTTCGATTTCAGCATATAACTGACTTCTTCGGCGGTGAATGGGCCCTGTAATTTCTGTCCGTTCAGCATCTCTTTCTCCAGCGTTTCGATTGACTGCAAATTACATTCATTGCATTATTAAGCAACAATTTATATAAAATGATTAGAAGTCATATATATGAATACGTTATAACAAATCATTGAAATGTTGTATTTTTGGAAACTTCTCTAACGGATACTAGAAATCTTTTAATAACACTGTGTAACAGGATTTTGTACATTTGGATTGGAGGATCGTTTTTCAGTAAATTGGGTACGCTGAATACGGCGCGAATCCAACACCCAAAATAGTCCATCAGGCAACAAGTTTTTAAGTAAATAGGGGTTTCAACTATTTTGGGTGGACGGATTCGTATTCAGCGCACCAGATTTACTAAAGAACAACCCACCTATCCAAGTGTACATAAAGTTTGTTAAAAAATGTAACACTGTGTAACCTAAGTAATTTAAAAATTCCGTCAGAATTAACAAAAATGCAAAATTGACAAAGGCGAAGCATGCTCAGTCCAATATATCCTTTTACTGACCTTGCCAGTCTTAACGAAAGCCTCCGAGACCTTCCTATTGCGTCCACCATAGCACGTTGTGATTAGATCGGCTACTCCGCAACTCTCGAAGAAGGTCGCCAATTTTCCGCCTGGGAAGAACACATTGACGAACTTGATCATTTCCATCAAACCCAGCCTGATCACCGCGGCCTTCGTATTGTCACCAAGACCCAGCCCGTCGACGAAACCAGCGCCACAGGCAACTATATTCTATAAAGCATTAATATGAACACATTAACATGTTATTCAAATCATATTAAAATAAATAAATAAAAGGTCATCTTATAAAATTTAATTAACAGGATCAAAAATAGTCATTACCTTCAGCGCTCCGCAACATTCCACAGAATCCACATCCTCAACGACTACTACCCTGAAATACGACGTCTGAATCAAATTGCGGAGTATTGGCGCCATCACTTTGTCCTTGCAGCCTGCAAATTCCAATCTGAATTGCAGAGAACTTACTTTATTAGCTTAAATCAACATACTTAAGAAACAGGAATTACGTATTTTATACAAAGCTATTTATAGCTCTATAACGTGCTCTATAACGTATATTGTATCTTCGCTTTATGGAAATATCGATTTAAGGCCATATACTAAGCAAACTCATCAATTGAGAACTGGATTAAACCTTGCATCACATTCGAGCGCTATGAATCATTAATGCTAATGAGGCGCGAAGTAGAATAAGATCGATACAAAAATCGGATCGATAAAATACGGGATAGTCAGGATTAGCAAAACGTTTTTTGCAATTACATCATTCAGTACGTGATCCGTTTTTTGTAGGAAAAATCTGTACTATCGCAAAATGCACACACTTTTTTATCGCTGTAAAAGATAAAAATTGTCTAACGTAATATCTCTCGAGAAATAATATTGCTTGTTTAAATTATCGCGATTAAACTGATATATCTTAACAGTTAAATATAAAATATCGGGATTTTAATCTTCCTCACCAATGGTGGTCTCGCAGAACATCTCGTCGGCTACCTCGGAGGCCAAGTTAGCGCCCATCAGTACCGAGATTGGGATTTTCAGTTGCCTCGAAATAATGTGAGAGATAAGTTCGATGCCGCCACCCTCCTTCTTGTCGAAGCCCTACAAAGAATATTCTGAATATGTACAATTGTAGACCAACGGGTAAAGAAACTAAACATGATGTCTCAAAAATTGCTTCATTACACAGGAGATGAAGATGTACCTTGATCAGCGACAACCCGACAGCGGTGGGTTTGATCTTTCCCTGCAGAGTGCTGCATATCCTTTGGATGAACTGATGCGGGACCACGAATATAAGTATGTCCGCATCTTTCGCAGCTTCCACCACGTCCGGGATCGCAATCTGGAACGAATCAATACTGAGATGACTGAATCCTAACGCAAGAACGAAAATAATCCTAACAACACATAATATTCCGTACATCCATAGAATGTACTAAGAATATACTTAATATACTGAGAACATCCCTATAATATCCTATATATCATATAGGATATCCTCCGAACATTCTCAGAATCTACGTGTGCTGTTAGGGAAGTGAACGAAAAGGTCGCTTTGAATTCGTATAAATTCACTCTAGTATTCTGGAACTTCAGAAGAATATCGAGCAGTGCAAGAAAGTCGCTAAAGATTGTAGATTCTAAAGACAGAATTTACAATCAGAAGGACATACGATGGTGCTGAGACGATATGTACAGTATAAGAGAATGTTGCAATTCATCGACGAAGCGTTCTCGATATTATCGACTCGCTTTAATTCCACAATGATGAGCAAAAACAATTACAGGTAGAAAATAACACGTCCTTGGACACCTTGTCATCAAATCGTACGACGTACAGAAGTACCGGAAAACACAACATGTCCGTTCATTTCGCTCGTGCCTTTTTTATGCGTTTAAGGGGAGATAGCAGGCTAAAAACTTTTAAAAAATCGGTTTTTGTTTTTTGCATTTTCTTAAAGATTAAGTACAAAGCAGAAGAACAACTTTTCAGTGGAATAGCTGACTAAAAGTAAAAACTTGCTTATTTGTTCTTCCAGATATTCACAATTGAAACTTTAAAAGCGTTTTTCTCGAAATAGTGTTTTCAAAATCAGTGGTCACGATATCTTCAAAAACTATTCGATCGATTTGGCTAAAATTTGTACAGCATTTTCTTTACTACTTATAATCTTGTCCTCTACGTAAGATTTTTAAATAAAAATGTCTAGTTTTTTATAATTAACAAAAATAATCCCAAATTTTAAACAAAAAATCGTGATTTTTTATTTAAACAATTATTTTTTTTAATGTATAATTAAAAAAAGCTTAACGTGTGGAAGACAAGATTTAAGTTTCCTCTTTAAAATTTTCAAAGTATTTTTGTTTTTAGCACATTCTATGAAATGCTATGATAACCACCGCAAAGTATGTTTTGAAAAACATTGATCTTGTGGTCCCCGAGTGACGATTGAAAATAAGCTAGCTTTGGGGAAGAAAATAAATGCCAAAGTCGTATTCTTCAAACAAACAACGATGTGTAATGTTAAAAATTAAGAAGATGCTATAATTCTAGTAGACGTAGACAAGAAGAGGACCTTCACATTTACAACTTCACGAAATAAAATGATTCTCGAAACTACTGAATATGATTATACCCGGCGCAAGATTCTTGGAGACGAATTTTGTATCTTTGAACGTTGGATATCTTGATATCTTAAGAATGTGAACGTTCAAGATATCAGTCTCATTGTCAGGAATACAAAGCTATTAAGGAATTAAGTCTTAGATCTTTGCTCTGTGATTCTCGCCTTGAATGTTGTTTTTCTTCGAACTTCTTGTTTTTGAACTTTGGACTTCTGGATATCTCTCTCGGTTTTCTTCGAGGCATGAGGCGTGAAAGCCGCGCATAGTTAATGACAAACCGGTTTATAAAAAAGCGGATTATCTTTGCAGCCTGTTTTCGCTCAATATATCCAAAGAATTTCGAAAGAAAGAGACATCGATGATAATAACCAAGTGTGATAAAACAAAAATAAAAAGTATGATGTAACGATATAACGATATAGCGATACTGAATGTGTTTGGAGATAAAAAAATCACTGATGTAACTTTATTTTGACCGAGTAAAATCATCATTTATTCTTATTGTCATTCTCTTTTTGTCCGCACGCACTGTATCTGTTTATTCCTTTCCCTGAAATAAATTCGCAAATTTATCGCCTTCAATTTAACTATACAAATCTCCATCCATACGGTTCCTCCTTAAGCCTAATAAAATTATAGTTTACACATCGTTTTTATTTATATTTATTTTATACGTATTTGTTGCAATAAGTCCGAATTTATAATTTCTTTAACAAAATGTAAGTGTTCAATTTGATTTATATTGCTTATTTTATACAATCGCAGCTGATGAAGACTTAGTAAAGTTGAAACTTGTTTCGCTATATATGTTATTAATTTGATATTGACAAATTATACTTATATGAATAATTGAACATCCTTTATTTATATTCATTTTATATGTATTTGTTGCAATGACTCCGAATTTATAATTTCTTTAACAAAATGTAAGCGTTCAATTTGACTTATATTGCTTATTTTATACAATCGCAGCTGATGAAGACTTAGTAAAGTTGAAGCTTGTTTCGCTATATGTTATTAATTTGATATTGACAAATTATACTTATATGAATAATTGGATATTCTTTATTTTTTGCTCGTTCTTGGCTCTTTTCACATACCTACAATTACTTAGTTGCTAATTTTTACTAATAAAATTAAATAAAAATTGAAATTTAATAATATCAAATTAAATCAAGTAAAATAACTATTTAATAAAGTTTGTTGCTGTTCATAATTCTTAGATATCTCCAAATTTACAAATTTAATTTTGTCTGTCGTGATCAAGCAAAAAATAGCAGAAATCAGCTCCAAATTAATCGAAATAACGTGCTATTGAAAGTATAGCGACGGGACACCCTTTACATGTTTTTCAGTCAAACCAGACGGAAATGCACTCCAGATTGCCGGTCCCTTCGCCGTCCTTCTTTCAACGCGTTCTAGCTTAGTCGAATGCGTCTATAGAGTCACGTCCTCAGAGAATGAATGTTTCATGAAGACGTGTTATTCTTAGCCGGCTTTACACGTGCAGCGATTCTTACGGGGAGAGGGCAAAAAAAGGAATATCTTCATAAGAGATATAGCCAAGGGCAGAGTTTCATAATATTCCCACAATAAATCATATTACAGTTTAATCACCATAATTATTTGTAGCAAAAGAAGCTGAGAGCAACGGATTTCAAAAGAAGAACAGGATAATTGACGGAGAAAATACGCTAAAAAAAGAACAAAGGTGATCTTGATAAGATGACGGAAAAAGCCGGGGGATGCAAGTTCGCGATTGTGACAACCTAGGATGCGATACGGAGACGCACAGTAAATCAATACAGCTACCTTGATCGCGGTCAGAGTACAGCGATTAAAGTTCAGGATCGACATTGCAAACGCAATGTGTCAGCGTACGACAATAATACTAAATTCGGGCCGGTTACTTAACTGTTTCCCTTGTCATTCGAGGCACGCCAGAAATTTAAAACGAAAAGTTATCAGACGTCCTCGGGGAACAACGATTCCTTTGAGCTTGGAACTCCCGTACCACAAAATCTTTCTTTAAACCTCACGAAAAGAAAGACCATTGTAAAATCCAGAATTCTGAAAATCCCGAGAGGAAATTGAAGTGCAGCATTGAAATAATTCAACGTCCTGAAGACACACAAGAAATTTAAGATATAGCAAGGAATGCAAAAGTAAAAAAAATGCAGGAGAAAAAATCTAGAAGAAGGAGAGATAGATATATGACTTAAATAATAATTATACACTAAGAGAAAAGTTTATGATATTCATGACTATAATTAAATTGTAAATAATTATGGTTAGGTGTACCATTTTTATAGTTATTACTGCTATAATGTTAGTAATAATAACAAAAAAATAGTTATACAAATACCATAATTTAACTATAATTATTATAGTTAATTATTATTAATCATTATAGTTGGATCCTTTTTTAACTATCATAATTATAGTTAAATTATGGTATTTGTATAACTATTTTTTTGTTATTATTACTAACATTATAGCAGTAATAACTATAAAAATGGTGCACCTAACCATAATTATTTACAATTTAATTATAGTCACAAATATCATAAATTTTTCTCTCAGTGTATTTAAATAATAACTGATAAATGTCCAGATAGTCGAATCTGTCAAAAACATTTTGCAAAGAATCTACTGCAAATTTTTTCGGCAGAGTGCCAACGGAAATATAACAGTCTGTCAACGGAATATGAGAGCAAATTGACTGCAGAAACCGAGTAGAATCTGCCATTTCGCAACTGTTTAAATGACACATTCCACTTAAATAATTATGAAATGACGGATTGTGCTCGGTTTCTGCAGTCAAATTATATCGGCAGGCTCTGCTGGCAAAACATGAGCTTAGTGCGGACGTAGCTGATGCCAACCTGTCACAATATTCTGCTCGACTCTGATGGCAAACTGCTAACATTCTGTTTATTGGATACTATTTCACTTGTCATACGACTAATTTTTCCAACATGTTGGCTACAGAATAGAAAATTCCTAGAGATTCTTTTCTCCCCGATAGTGTGCATCCGGGAAACTTATCTTATTATAAACGAAGTATTAGCCTAAGAATATATGAAGAAGGAAAAAAACGTGAAGGAAAAAAGCGCTTCCACATATCTATGCTCGTTAGCACGTTGATTGCTCTGAGTCACTGGCAACTGGCGTTATCAAAATTTGTTTAAAGTATTTGTAAAAAATAAAAATACCATCCAATAAAAAATTTTAAACGATATAAAACTGGATAACGATCCTTGGTGAAAAAATTCTCACAATATCTCATAATATTTTTAAGAATTTGTCATGTTTTAAATTTATGAAGATTTCAGAAAACATATCTTAAACTTTTTCAGTTTCTTAAGCTTTCATCACAGATATTATAAAATGAGAAGTCTTAGAAATCTTAAAATATTTCAGAATTCATATACATGAAGAAATTCTAGAAAAGATGTAGACTTTCTCAGCACTTTTGAAAAATGTTCCAATTTATATTTAAAAATCTGAGAAATTTTCTAAAAAGTTACAAAATTATATAAAAATTCTGAAAAATTCTGAAACATATACTTAAAAATTCTGAAAAATTATATGAAGAATTCTAAGAAAAATTTTCACCAGGGATGCAAAGTAAAAAGTTCGTCATTCAACACAGTACCCATGAAGATACAGACCTGTTTAATCATATTACACAATATTTTATCATTATGTGCTTATGAAACTTTGATCATAATGTACACGGTGAGACATGCAAAACCTGCGACAAAGAGGTAACGTATTAATCGCCGGTTAGTGTCGTCTTACCACGTTCTCGGGGATCTTGTGTCCTGGAAGATACTTGACGTTCTCATGCGTCTGATTGATGATCTCCGTCAGCTTCTTCCCGTCGATAATCTCCTCGTAAACATACATGGTGACACGGTCGGCGAAGCTGCTCTGTTTCTTCGCATTCGCACCAACTATCTTGGCGATGGCCGAGCCCCTGCGAATTCATAAGTGCGATTAGCATTCTAATTAACTTTCCGCGTATCACAATCAAATAGTTATGTGCGTGATAAGCGAAATTAACGCTACTTAGATATCAGTCGAGTCGTGACTTAAAGACTTACGTCTCTATTTGCCCGATTAACACTAGAGAACTACCAATGATTAGTTTCTACTATTTAAATATACTATATATATAGTATATATTATAATTATATGTATAGTATATATATAAGTATATAAAGTATATATAGTATACACTATATATTATATATATAGTATAGTTATATATACTATATATAATACAATTATATATAAGTATATCGTTTATATAATATATACGTAATAAAATATATATACTAAATATATATAGGCCTAGTTTTTACATCGATCTTTGATACGCGTATCAAGTAGTGTATTTGAGCTGATCAACCAATGATTAAACTAATTTACTATAATAGTTATTTACTATTTGATACGCGTAAACAATTGGTGTAAAGTAGGCTATATACTAATATATATACACTGAAAAAAAAATGTTGTAAAGTCTACTTCACGGGCTGCCACAAACATAAATAGTTCATTCAATTGTATTATGATTGGACCAAATATCTAGATTATTCTTTTAATAATCTAAATATTTGGTCCAATCATAATACAATTGAATGAACTATTTATGTTTGTGGCAGCCCGTGACGTAGACTTTAATTGAAGCAACAGCATTTTTTTCTGTGTACTACACATATACAGGGTGTATCATTTTAAGTAATGCAATCGATTTTCTCCGAAACTATCGATGATACAAAAAAATGTTTCAGAGATAAAAGTTGAACGGTTTCGAGGGGGACATCTTATAATGAACACAGGTTTTTTTCTAAGTGGAGGTATTTCTGTGACCTTCAAAGATTTCAAAGTGACCTTTGTTTTTTTAAATGGAATTATATGATTTTTTTTATCTAATAAATAATTCCTCCAGTTATTTGGCATATAAAAGTATTAAGGTAAAGTTATCAAAAAATTAATAGTTTACGAGATATTTTATATTTTATTCTAGCATATTTTGACATGAAATATAAAATATCTTGTAAACTATTCATTTTTTGATAACTGTATATCTTATAGCGAATTCGATCACCCGCACTACATTGGATTAGTGCATATTAAAAGCTGCTATACATGAAGTTATTTAAACGTAGAAGCACATAAATAATTTATACGACTATACAAATAGTCATTAATGAATATTATCACGTTATTTAGCAGAATATGCATTAATAATTTCATCGTTTAAATTGATTATATTATATCATTGCATTTAGATATGTCCATATGAAACAGCCTCAAATGTGCATTAATTCAGTGTAGTGCGAGTGACCGAATTCGCTATTAATACTTTTATGCGTAGAATAGTGGCATGAATCAACTGTTATGAGGAAAACACATGGTTGCTTTTCAAAAAAGTATGTAACTGCACATTACAAATTGCATAATTTTTTTGAAAAGCAACCATGTGTTTTCCTTACATCAATAGATTCATCCCACTATTCTACGCATAAAAGTATTAAGATACAGATATCAAAAAATGAATAGTTTACAAGATATTTTATATTTCATGTCAAAATATGCCAGATTAAATATAAAATATCTCGTAAATTATTGATTTTTTTATAGCTTTACCTTAATACTTTTATATGCCAAATAACTAGAGGAGAGAATTATATTATATAAAGAAAATCATATAATTCCATTTAAAAAAACAAAGGTCACCTCAAAATCTCAGGAACACCTCCACCTAGAAAAAACATGTGTCTATTATAAGATGTCCCCCTCGAAACCGTTCAACTTTTTGTATCATCGATAGTTTCGGAGGAAATCGACTGTATCATTTAAAACGAAACATCTTGTATATATACATATATATACATATGTATACTATAGTATATAATGTATATAGTATATATATAATTGTCCATTTACTTTCCACCTTATCCCTTTTTCCAAATATACATAGAAAAAAAGCAGTGGCGTAGCCAAGGGGGATTAGGGGGCTAAATCCCCCTCCCCCTGAAATTTTGGGACCAAATATGAAAATATGAAAATGAAAGGTTAAAAGCCGAGAGAGAAATATGAAATGATAAATGCTTTAAGGTCTAAAGAAAATGTCTTAACTTTTTTAAAAAAGTTATGATTGTTCTGTGATTTTAATTTTTTTTAAATCTCCCCCGAAATAAAATCCTGGCTACGCTCCTGAAAAAAAGGATAAAAGGGGGAAAGTAAATTCAATCACTTACATATTGCAACAAAAGTCACGGAAAGTCTCAGAAAATGTATCATTATATACAAATTCAAGTATAATTTTTATAAAAATTTACAAACCAGTCATTTTGACCACTTTGGTAGTTCTAGTGTTAACTTTCATCCTCTCATACGCGGCCGCGCTCGCAACGCGCTACATCTCGCTTGCTTTTCCTCCGACATTACCATACGTCTAATTAATTTCCCGAGCACCCGCGCCGGAGCGATTCGCTCCGACGAGAGCGGGCTTGCCCGCTCGGCACGTGATCAACGATCGGAATGGACATCGGCTATGCCGACCAGGCGACTAACGCGGATGCCGTTCGCACGCGAGATATTCTTCTCGGGGCACGCGCATGGTAAACACAAGCGTACGCCAACATCTGCATGTGCGCGAAGGGCACGTGCTGATCGATCACTCGTCGACGTTCCTCCTGAACGCTGGAGGACGCTGGAGCGCCCGGTCGAACGCCTCCCCCCCCCCCGCCCCGAAGGTCCCTCCCGGACTCACCAGTTGCCGGAGCCGATGATGCACACGGATGCCATGGTATTCTTAAGAATGCACTTCGCGGGCGAGGAACTGGGTGGAGACTGACTGTGGACGCGTGGAAACCACCACTTCGTTCGGACGCCGATGAGCGACTGGACTCTGGAGCAGCCGCCGAGGGGGGACCCGCCGAGAACGAGCGACGCGTGCGTCATACCGCACGCCAATCGAAGTCCAGGTTGATAAGAATGTATCATCGGGCCGGATGGGAGGAGCGCGAGGAGAGCTCGAGCTGGAAAAAGGGGCAGAATGTAGCGATAATTTGAAACTCGATTAGTTCTGGGTTGACGAAAAACTGAGATATCATCTCGAGTTTTGTCATAATTATGGCATTACTGGTATTATGAAAGCAGAATTATATTACCATAATTCGGGTGTTATTTAAAAATTGAAAGAAGTTATGGGAACTTCCGTTCTTTTTTTATCACAGCATTCTTTATTTAGTTTTGTTGAATATAATAAAATTTATAATATTTAATAAAATATTTAAGAATTTATATAATTTATACATTATAATTATATAATTTAGAGAGAAATATATAATTGTAAATATAAATTTTAAATTATGCTACAAATTTATATTGTATATATTATAAATTTTTATTAATTAATTAAAATCATACACAAATATTAAAAATATAAAGAACAAGGCAAAAAAAAAATTTGTGATTGCCCATCCCGAGAGCTTTTATTTATTTAAAATCATACAATTTATTTTTAATTGACATCTTGTTTTAACTTGTTAAATTAATGGCGTAATTTTTTTAGCATGAGAAAATTTTTTCCAATTTTCTTATAAATCTTCGAACAGGTAATGATTTTCCATGAATGTTCCCAAAAAATATTATTACAGGTTGTTTCTTGGTTAATCATAGTTTAGTTTTATTTAATCTTAACGTTCGCTTTGTTTCCCATCTTCTTGTATTCTTTGAAGAACAATACAAATAGCTTTCGTAGACATCCTAAAAAGGTTCAATTATCACAATTCGTCTCTTGATCAGTTTTAATAATAGTTTTAGTTTTAATTTAATATTATCGTGACCACGCCGTTAGGTGAATCAAACAATCGGATTTCACACTGAAAGGGACATGAGAAGGCAAAGGATTGAAAAAGTATTTCGGATTTTAAAACGAAATCAATATGTGATTTCGATGAATTGCATACAAGTCATCTTGTCAAGTACTATGTAAAACCATAGTACAATCAGCGAGTTTTCATTAAACACTCTTCAATATGCCACATTTTTTATTACGTACAGATATATGGAATAACATCAATCGGTCGCCGACGCGACATACATTTGTTTTCAGATCTACAGACTCTACAGTGTGCATGGAGAATTCTGCACTGCACGCATTAAGTCTTAAAATTGCAAGAGACTTCTAATATTAGACGACGACGGACGAGCAAAGTATAAGTTGATATTTCATTTCGGGAGAGAGGATTTAGATCTTGATTTAGATTTCGATCGTAATCTAATCGACTAGGGAAGAAACTCATAACTTACGAGAATTACGATATTCATATTACGAGAACATTTTCTTGTCATGATCTTGTGTGTGCTGCGAATCTTGTGATTTGATCGAAGTTCTACTTATAATTATAAGACTACACAAGATAAGGAGGAAATAATTTCCGTACTTTGATCGATTATTATAATCGATACTCTACGTACATATTTTTATTCGTAAGGGATACCTCGCTCATTAACTATTCATAACTGACTTGTTCAAATGAACAGTTATTGAATTCTTGACGTCCCCGCGATCGTACTAATAATAATCAAGGCCAAATAATTATTAATAACGATTAATTATTTTAATCCTCGGTGGTGGCCTGTGCGGCATCGAGGATGATTTCAAAGGAGAACGGCTGGAAACTGTAGCCTAAACCAGAATAGAACTTGCTCTGAAATTCCACCCTGAAACATAAATAACGAAAATTAGAAATAATAATTTCGGTTTTCGTCGATGAGCATTATCGATGAGTTCATAACAATAAAATATAAATTTATCAATTAATAAAATTGATCTACAAAATAAATTATTTAATTTATGGACATATATAAAACAAGGAAAAGATATAAAAGATTTTCTCGCAAATGAGATCTTACCAATGTAAACGAAGCGTATGCAAAAACGCCGAAAGTCCTTCCATGAGTACAAGGATGCCTATAGTGAGCACCGCCCAAAAGGCGAAGACAGCGTAGAGGACAATGCCGCCATCCCAATCCTCTCTCGCCAGACCATTTCTCATCACCATGTTCCACAGTACCTCGGACAACTGGGCATGGGCCAGAGATAAGGCCCAGAGACGTAAGTAGGACGCAGTATGCGACACGCTGCCGAGAACGTACTCGATGGTGTGGATGCCCTGGTGGATAAACACCTCTACCATGTCTTCCTCCTCCTCCTTGTGACCGCCGCCACTCTGAGTAACGCCTCCGCTTTGCTGAAGAGCCCCCATGCTAGCCTCCACATCGCCGTTCTCGGCACCGTGATTGTTGAGCTGGTAGTGCTGCTTTCTGCGGTTGCGCATCATCAAGATTGGCTTCGCTAACAGCATCCACGGTACGCAGAGCAGAGCCACGACCACCAGAAACTTTTGCAAACCGTTTTGGCCGCCATACATGTAAAAGTCGCAACTGCCGACTTTGGTGGCGGGCTTGAAAAGGACCATGTTGATGAAAGTGATGAGGACCGAAGGCGCGCAGCCGGGACCAGCGATCAGTTCATTTTTCGGGCCATATTTGATCCATTTGATAAACATGAGCATCACCATGTAGAAGAACAGCGCCATAAGGAAGATTATCTGCGGTATAAACTCACAAGTAATATTGATGCGCTTCTTGAAATACATGTGATTCCACAATCCCACCACCACGCCAAACAACATGTGCAATACGCCGAAGATTATGGATATCTTCATCTTGTACGAGTTTTGGAAAATGATTTTATTCTCCGCCAGCTGCCACACTGGATCCATGCCAAATGGATACGGATAATCGACGTAATCCGCCGAACTGGGATTAAGTTGCAGATTTTTGTTGTGCTCAATGGTGCTACGATTGTAGTTCACCACCCAGCTAGAGCCGAAGATGTTGAGCGACTTAGAGAATATATCATTGTATATTAGACCGGTATACATAGAGAATATCCCCATGAGAAAGATGATGTAACGTCCACCAAAGAAAATATTCCAGATTTCATTGTCGCTCTTCTTAGCCGCCAGTGGCTTCTCCTTCAGCACCATCCAACCACCGAATAGGAACATGATGAGACCGTGGCCGGTGTCACCGAACATTATCGCGAACAGAAACGGGAATGTAATAATGGTATAGGGTGCGGGATTCATTTCCCGATAAGATGCGACCCCATAAGCGTCGATCAACACCTGGAATCCTTTCGTAAACTTGTTCGTTCGATTGTACGTCGGCGGGTCTTCAAAAGTTTCCATACGATTCAGAATGGGAGGAACAGAACTTCCGCTGCGCTCCTGGAGATGATAAAGAAAACATTGATTTTTCATTTCACGATAAAAAGATCATTGAAATAAAGAAGTGTTATGAAATAATGTTCGTTGATTACCGTCCCGCGTCGTAATGCCAGTTGGATAGTCTCGATGTCCAGGACAGGCACCCAGCACTCGGCGATCAAGCACTTTTGAGTGACATCCAAGTTGAAAAGATTCAGAGTATGATAGATTGCCTTGATCTTGCGGACCTTGATGAACCAATTCTTGATGTTCTTCGCGGCAGCCACAAGGACGCGATGACGATGGTCCTGTGTCTGTCCTAAGACCTGGAAACCAAGATCGCATCATTAATGTTTGTTCAACAAATTTGTAATCAAACTGAAAAGAAATCTTTTTAGTGCAACAATATTAAGAATATTATCTAATAATAGTAATAATAATATATAATTGATATATATATATATATATATATAGGGGTGACGCGTGTGGGAGCGATCGACTCGGTGGGTCCCGGGTTCGACTCAAATACTCATTCCATGCTTCGGTTCATGAGAGTTTAATTCGAAGGTTTGTGTATAAAAAAGTATAAGATGAATTAGTCCGTTTCAGGAACGATAAACTACTTAATTAATTAAAAAAATAATTAGTAAAATTGATATAAATAATTATAATTAAATATAAATAATATTTCAAATATAATATTCTCACGGTGTTCAAATCCTCGATGCGAGTCATAACGCCCATAGCCATTTCCCTGCGATCAGCTGGCGCTTCCGGACATGGATACAAGGTCGCCCTGAAGCCCTCGCAGATCTTCTTCACGCGAGTCTTCAGCTGATCGCCTTGGAAGAAAATGATGAAGACCGACTTGTACACCTGGTCCCCCTAAATCCATCATTTCCGAATTAGTACTGGACTCTCCGATTAAAACATAAATTGAGATAAGTAATTTATGGAATTAGAAAATGTATATAAAAGTCACACATAAATATTATTTGAGCACTAAGATCCACTATGACCGTCATTTGGCTGCTTAAATTGTGTTGTACATATCGCGGTCTTGCTCTAATTATTATTTGTTTAAGTAATTTATCATTCTATTAATGACTATAATAATTAATGACTATTAATTCATAATTTGTAAGATTCGTTTGTGGATCTCATCCTTAAATCCTTCGATTTAGAGTGAAGCGATACGACTACTCACCGTCGAAGGATCCTCCAGAGGAGTCTCAATTTCCGCCTGGCGCAGAAAGACGTTTCCACGGCACGCACGCCACAGCATGCGCTCGAACGCGGGGATGCGTTCCCTCAGGATGACTCCCGCGACGAAGCTGTTCGCGCGACGAGACAGAAAACAATCATATCAATAAGCGGTAACAAAGAATCGGGAGATCGGGTATTTAAGGGTGTGTCTATCGGCAGGTATGTGCACTAAAACGCAAAACTGCGTGAGACTCGCCACGATCACGATTTACGGGGTCAATTGGTCTTGCGGTGGTTGCGAAACGAAGCGTCGTGATGATGATCGTTACGAAGGCAGTATAGCGAAGCCTTCAATCTGTATCGGTCAACGACTTGATGCGGATTTTCCGTGGTATTGCTAGCCAATTTGGGAAATGATGATTTCTGTAGCCATGGTCCTTCTCTTTCTCTCTCTTTTTCTCTTTCTTTCTACGTACCTCAGAGCCCTTCTGTCAACTATCCTAGGGATCCTTGAGACACTCTTTGAACGACAAACTCCAACAAACAGCATACGTGTGTCACGGGAACAAATCGGGTATATGCTCATACGCCGAATCATAATTATGCCAAATGCCATGGGACTTGCTTGTCAATACATTCTTATCAGGTTGTTGCATATGGAGAGTGCGAGAGAATTCTTTTAGCACTCCAACTTCTTTTATTTTCACAACAAGTAGGGCAAATAAAATTATTACTATAAAATGTATATAAATTTTCTAGTAGTCATCTCAGATATCGAAAAATAGTTATATCTCAGAAAAAAGAGATTGCATATACAACGACCTAATAAATCTCTTACTATATGTACGAGTAAAATTTGCGTCAAGCTCTTATATCCTTTTAATACTGTTCAATGCATTTTTCTAAATCTTGGGATCTTCATATCCTTAAAGGTTCGGAAACTGGGGTTCTTTGATTTTCTGTTACAATTATCGCTTTCTCGTACAACATTGCGCGCAATATTCGTGTAATAAAAAGCTCACAATTATATTTCGAGCATTAAATGTGCAGTATAAATACGAATCTTGATACAGTATTACAAAGTTCCAAATTTTCATGAATCTCAAACCTTTAAAGATCGAAAATACTGAAAATATAGTTCCAAAGATCTAGGTGTCTAAGGATCTAAAATATCGAGGTAGTAAGATACCAAGTATCCAAAGCGTTAAAAATTCCAAGAATCCAAATCTCCAGGGATCGAATGTGGCAAAAATTCAAATTCGTAAACGACAATTTTGTCGTTTTTGCCCAAGCATTCAAATTAAACAATCTAAAAAATCCGGCAATCTCGAAATTTCTTAGAGAATGAGAAATATCTCGGGAATGAAAGCGCCAAGCTTCTTAAACGTAACTTCTGTTATATTTGCGTTAAGAAAGAAGATGGACTTGAAAATAATGAAATTACCAATTTAAAATTCCTTTAAAAAAATAGATTTTCTGCACTTTTTGAATTATATAAAATGATTTTTGATACGTTTAAGTGTCTAAAAATATAGAACAATTTTCTAAAACGGTTACAAGCGAATGATAAAAAAACTAAAAAAATTGTGTAAATTTTTATTTCTTCTTTAATTTCTTCTTGATAGCATCTTCTATTGTAATCTTGATTTGAAGTAAATAAAGAAAAAAGAATAAATACAAGAAATAAAGTCATGATACCAAAGAGTATCGAAACTTTTGAAACGCTCTCCTGTAAAATCACGTGTTTTATGTAGGTATCTTTTTGTTGGTAAGTAAAACCGATTTTTATAATTCTTTTTTTAATTTCTTCAAAGATAAATGGACTATGATCCGATCTCGTTCAAATTTAAAAAATTATAATTATAAAACAAAGTTACGAGCAATCAAAATTGCAAAAAAGATTGAAATTTTTCAAATTATAATCAAAATTCAGGAAGAGTTTATTTAGAAAAGAAGCATCGGTCAAAATGTAGCCAATCAGTGAGAAAAGGAATTTTTTTAAATGATTCGAATATGTAGATCTAGTGATAAGAAGGTATATAAAGATAGGTGGTTTTGTCTTATGATTTCACAATTGTACTCTCCACCTCAAGTGCATGATTCAGAAGTGCTCGAATTTCTGCTCCCTCGCATCGTCACCGCATAAGCGTATCATTTTGTTTCGGAGAATCGGTTATCGGTCCCGCGATTCCTGGACTCATTCAACTCTTCGGATTCCTGGGACCTAGCACGACGGGGATGGAAGGAGTAACTGAGTAATGGAGTACGTACCCCAGCTGGACAGGGCCAAGGGCGGACTGGCGGGCGATATTATCATCGCTAATCAACGCGCGTGTCATGGACTCGGTGGGGTTCAAGCCCGCGTGCTCTTGCTGACGACACAACAGACAAGACACAACCACATTAGCCACACTAGACACGACCACAATGCTCCAGCTCGCCACTCTGTCTCTTTGCACGGGCTTTCCCTCTGCTTTCTTTCGTTACCTTCGCTGTCTTGGACGAACTTGAGATATCCCTTGATAGTGCGACATTCACAAAAGCGAAAATCACGCCGAGGAAAAGTGATGGTGACATCTCCGTATCTTTCACATGTATGATAATGCTGTGATGTAATAAAATGCATGAACATATGATGATAGAACTGACTACTATCATACTCGATTGATTTTATGTTTATCAAAATATAATAAATCGTTTTTATTTTTTATGATAATTGGAAAGTTGCTTTATAATTTCATAGTTGAAACTATAAGAATTATTTGCATAATAATAGTAGCTAGTGGTACTATATAAAGAAACTGTATAAAGTTATGAAAGATTTAATATTTTAAATTTGCAGATTTCATTGATATCTTATTTTTCTCGATTTCTTTATACTTGACTGCAAGATTATTTTTAACATTACATTTTGAATCTTGAATTTTGAAATCGCATTTAAAGGTAAGATTGTAAAATGCAGTTTCAGAAGCGGTGCAAAATCATCAAAGACAATTTATTGTGCCGAGATATCTCAAGTTCGTCAAGTTGTCCGGTTAAATGGGAATTGCCGAAACGTATGTGATAACAATAACGAAATGATATAACAGGAATTAAATATTCGCTGAGTGATAGTTGATAGCAAGTTAAAGGACCGATGAATACTCAATTTATATTTTAACGTTAATGTAAGAAAGGAAGAGAATATTTATATAACTTTCATATAATTCCAGATATAATTATATGTATAATTATAAAAATTAAGATATACAGGGTGAGTTATTTTAATTAACGCACGCAATTATTTCGGAAACAAAGCATTTTAAATTAAAATGTTTCAGACAAAAGTTTTATGGTTTCGAGGGGGCCATAAGATGGTGTCATTAGTTTGACCTTGAATAGTTGCTTGAAGGTCACGTGAAGGTCACCTTCAATTTTTTAAATGGAACCGCCTACTTTTTATTGCATATTCTTGTAGCTTATTTCAAAGGGTTTCCAAAACACGATAATAAAGTTATTTTTCATTAAGTACTTTCCGAGTTATGAGGCTTGAAAGTTACAGTATTTTGACATAAAATACAAAATATCTTGTAAAACATTCAGTTTTCGGTAATCTTACCTTAATACTTTCATGCATAGAATAATAAGACCAATCAATTGGTGTAAAAAAATGAATGTTTTACAAGATATTTTGTATTTTATGTCAAAATACTGTAACTTTCAAGCCTCATAACTCGGAAAGTACTTAATAAAAAATAACTTTATTATAGTGTTTTGGAAAGCCCTCGAGATAAGCTACAAGAATATGCAATAAAAAGTAGGCGGTTCCATTTAAAAAATTGAAGGTGACCTTCACGTGACCTTCAAGCAACTATTCAAGGTCAAACTAATAACACCATCTTATGGCCCCCTCGAAACCATAAAATTTGTGTCTGAAACATTTTTCTCTAAAATGCTGTTTCCAAAATAATTGCGTGTGTTAATTAAAATGACTCACCCTGTATATTTATGATTATATAATATTATAAATATATATAAATATAAATGTAATAAATAAATAGATAATATAGTAAGTAAATGTTTCCGAAATATAAGTTTGAATAAAAATTTATATGTATACATATATATCTAAAACATAAAATAAATTAAAATATAAAATTTCGTATGCAAATAGAAACAGAAAAACGGTAAAAATGTTATCACACACACACATATAAAAATGTTTTAAATTTCCTTGATTTTAGTTAATCGGTCGTATCCACTGGGGATTTTAAACAATAGCGAAATGACTAGATAAAGTACATGGCAATTCCTATTTATCGAATAATCTGAAAGAAATTCATAAGCATGAAATTCATGATTATTTCGTTCAGCGGTCCTTAATACAGCTGTAAGGATTTCCTCGAAAAAGACGAATTATATTAGAATCGATGTTGCTAGATTTTTTTCTGAGATTTCCAGTGATTTTTTCTAATCGATTAGAAGTTGACCGAGTTAACATAATCATTCGCATTATTCGTATCGTCTGATACGAAACAAGAAATAGGATTTATTTATTTTTAAGTGAAGCGCGATACAAGCCAAGCTGTTAAATCGTTAAAGAAGTTTCGTTGATTCTTATTGCAATTCTGAAAACTTTTCGATATTAGAATCTTCGAAATTTATATATATATATTTTTAGAATCTTGAGACTTCAATTTTCCTTGTCTTACAAAATATCGATCAATGAATTCCTGACATGTGAATCATGAAAATATTGATATTACTTTGAAAATTTAAATGACTGGAGGATTAAATGTTTCTTACAATTAGTTTGTATGTCTCAAGAAATCTTAATCAAGTAGTTTAAGTTTTAGGTTTTCTTAAGTTTTTTAAGATATGCCCACTTTGAATATTGCATTTTGGGAAATTAAGTGTTAATATCCAAAAATTCGAATTAACGAAATATTGCCAACAATATTTGCTTAAGTACTACATTTTTTCAAACTCTCGAGTCTTGCAAAAAGATCAACAAATCTTAAATCAAAATCCAACGAGGCATCTTTAACGATCTAATGATCCACATTGATTTCTGATTAACATAACAGAAGATAAAAACGAGTGCGAGGGCATGCGAGTAAGCGGCACATTAAAAAAAAACACAGACAGACAGACTCCTTTGTTAAAAAGGGAGAACGTTGTTATACATACCCATGGCCACACCATCATCATTTATTGTTATTTACAACGTTGTATCACTACAGTGAGAATTATTACAACAATTTTGCCGCGCGAGTGTCTGGACTGGAAAGCGAGCGGATCTCGATCGTTTTCATCGTGGATCGAAAATACTCGATACAGTTTGAATTTCTCTGCTTGAGCGGGGTGTTAAAAACAGGTGAACCGCATCAAACTGTATCAACTGTTATCAGTCGGCGCGAGATTCCACGCCGATTTTTTTCCCAAATCTTTCGTAAATGCGCATACTGCGACATAAAGTGGGTGAGAGCCTTTGTGTTGCGCAATCGAACATCGGTTATTCATGTAAGCGAACAATCGCGTTTGTCTTTCAAGTGCGATTCTGATTGCTGAAGCATCCCCAAAGAGGAAAAACAAAACGGAATTTTATCTATTACAAGAGAATTAATAGTTAGCGATAGACGAATCTATGAGGTGTAAGATGAATACCGGAAATGTTTGGAGACAGTACAAGAATGCAATGATTTGGACAGTCAAGAATTTAGATTTCCAACAATTTTATATTGATAAACGTCATTGACAAAAGACATGTTACAATATTCCAGAATCAATATGAATCTCCTTGTTAAACACAAGAATTTAAGAGACACGCATTTTATATGCGCCCGTTTTAAGATTTAAAAGATGGAACAATCCCTTAAAGCCATCCCTTAACGCTTATATTTGATTCTAAGCAATTATCATCGAAATAGATACATAAAAGATATATAAAAAATCTTTTGGACAAAAATTGTGTAGTTTTTTATATACTTTATAACTGTATACTTAGATTTTTAGAAAATATAAATAAAGAGTTATAAGAAAATATAAATAAAGAGTTATAAAGTAAAAGACTCTAAAAGACCATAAAAGTTTGTCTAAAACATTTTTTATAATCTTATTGTTTTGATGATTGCTTAGAAACAAATATAAGCATTAGCTTTAAGAGATTGTTTCACCCCTTAAATCTCAAAATAAGCACGTATAAAAAATACGCATAGATTTTTGTATTTGACAATCAATTTCAAGTAGAATCAAATCGGTTCCAGATAATTGAAACATATTTCTTGTGAAAGAAATACCCTTAAAGGGGTCAAGAGATTCGGATAGGAATTCTAAGGATTTAGTGAGAAAAGGATCTCCTGAATCATGAGAGTTAGGATATAAGAATCTGAAAATTTAAGAGCCTAAGTCTCTGATACACAAAGATTGGGGAGAGGTCTTGGAATCGGAACGATCGAGATATAACAATTCTTTTGAGAAGCGGACACTCCGCGGGAAGAGGGACTCTCGCACGTCGAGAAACGAAGGGAGAGCCCGAAACGGTCTTCGCGAGGGGGTGCTCCAGCAACGCAGGGTACGGATCCGTCCGTTGAACGACGGGTTTTTGGATATAGACACAGGCAACAACATCGAGGCAAAAACAGTTTCGCAAACAAGATTCGCAAATAACGGTTGATAACAGCTTGCCTGAGCGGGTTCCTATAATGTGCTGCTATGGTGTCTGCCGCAGTGTACAGGTGCTGTAATCACAGAACACACTGACGTAGGACGCCTCTACTATCGGGTCTAGGGTGAGTACCGGGCCTTTTCGACGTGAGCGATTACACGAGGGAGGGGGTTGAAAAAAGAGGAAAAAGATTGGGAAATTTCGCGACGTCTCTCTACGATCAACTTTCTTCAACCCTCTTTTCTCCTCGAACACCCTGCGCGTATGTAGGAAAGCTCCGCGCTGGGCGCAATTTCAGTTCTCCACGAAAACCGAGCCTCCAACACGGTATTTATCATAGATTAGGGCAATCAGGACGTTGCAGCGTTTTCCCTTGCGACAGATGCAACCGTGTTAGATAATAAATAATTTTGCGGTTTCTTCTCAAAAGAGCTCCTTTCTCAGTTAGTTGTGTAATTGGTCATTGTTTGAAATCCAGGATATTATTTAAATCCCAGGGATTTTTAATAAATCCCAAGTATCGGAGTTGTTCTAAACAGCCGAAGTCTGTAAGAATTCTCCAGAAGATAAGCTAGAAGCTCCAGAATCCAATTTCTCAACAAATTCGACATTTTAAGATATTAGATACGCAAGAATAATTCTCAACGACCCGATTTTCCGAGAATTTAATTTTTCAAGCGTGTCCTTAATTTATTATGTTATAACGAGAATATTGGAAACTTGCGTATAATAAAAACTGTAAATGAACTTATAATTTATTATGTTATAACGATAATACTGGAAACTTGCAGATGATAAGAAGAATTTACTGTAAAAATAAACTTATAATTTGTTATGTTATAAAGTTAAAATACTGGAAACTTGCACACATAAGAAAAATGTACTATAAGTGTAATATATTACATTATAGATTTGATATAGATATTGAAGGCCGTGTTAAACGCTCGGTTTATTCTCGATTCTTCTATACGGCACATCTCGGCCCTAGCACAAAATCGCGTTCGAGAGTACATATAAGAATATCCACCGGGTTATTTCGTTTATTTGGCTGCACATTTCCTGACTTACTCCTAATCCTCGGATTACTGAGCGATAAAACGTTCCATCTAAATCTCGGTGCATATCTATCTACTTTTAATAGCAAACAAGTAGTTCTGAAAACTGTTAAAATATAACAATAAGCAATATATAATTGTTTACATAAAATATAAAGATAATATGTCGGAGTGACAAGGAAGTATAAAGCTTATTTGTCGTTAAAGAGAATTGCCAACAAGACAACTCCGATATACTCGGAGCTTACACTCGTGTCAATAATTCGAGGATCAGCGTTAGTAACCGAGCACCATTGCGAAGTGCAGCAGTGCGTCGGATTCGTATTTCTGCAACACAAACTGTAGGCATGCGACGTTATACTGATGATTTCTCGGTCACGTGGAGATTGAAATGCAGAGCGTGGTGATTCGGAATTACGCATTCTACGCTAAATCTGACGGATCCTGAGGATATAAATCCGAAATCTAGATGAAGGCGCAAGAAGGACGTAATAAATGAAATAAAAAAATCCATTGTAAGAGATTGGTATAATTTTCAAGGATGCTGTTAATTAGTTTACGATAAATATTGGAGAACTTGGGAAAGGAGCGATAAAAAAAACTTTGGAAACATTTTAAACGTCAAAGAATCTAAAGGAGTGAAATGCCAAAGAAACACCAAAGGGGAGGAATTAAATCGAACAATTTAATTTCAAGAGTTTTGATGGACGTCAGTTATGAACGTACAATGTGTTTCAGTTGAATTGTAAAGTCTTCGAGTATAAGTGACTGTAAAATAAAAGGATTTCCGCAAAGTAGAGTAGCTTCAAACGAGCAAGGCAAGACAATATTTATCAGCTTCATTTCAGGCGGACTTTAAGAGAAACTAAATTTCAATTAGGGACCGAGACTTTGACTTTACATCTGTTTATCTTTTGGCAGGTCTTCAGGAGTCGCCACGCTCTGCATAGAATGGACGTACGCCACACATTAATTACCCGAGCTTGAGAGCCTGGCCGCCGGCGCGGAGGCCCTCCTCACCCAACAGAGTGACTTGCTCTTCTTCACGGCTGGGGTCTGCCATCTGCGACACGACACCTCCATGCTCAGCCTGACAACAGACACAGGTCACCCCTCTTTCGCCCTATCTCCCGTTCCACTCGCTCATACCAGATCCTCTTTCCTTCTCTCTGTTTCAAAATTTTCTTCAACTCACCGACGTCGAAGAAGAGGAGGAAGAAGAAGGAGAGATCTCTTCACGAACTCGCGTAGTTTTGTTCAATGCTAGGTCTAACAATAAGTCTAAATTCGTGATGCTTAATCGTGAGAAGATAAGGGAAGGTAGAGCTCCAAAAATCTTATTAACAGATTTTAAAAGTCGCGAAAGATTTAAATAAAAATCCTTCCAAATTTAAAAAATTGTTTCATGGAGGCAATTGCATAAACACACAAGATACTAAATATGCCAAATGTTTTCAGGATTTCAAATTAAAAATAAAAATTCGATATGAATTCGATTGAATTCAGAAAATCAAATATCAAAAGTAGCTTAAAGTCAAAGTGTAAGATTTAAGAAATCTACAGACGTAAGAATATTTAGTTCCATAGGGAAGCATCACGAATTGTATAAAATTCATGCAACCCTAATTTTTCTAGTTCTACAATTAACAATTAAAATATTGCTGACTACTAATTGCAACTATAATAACTATAATAACTATAATAAATTAATTAAAATGGAAACATACATCACATATGGAATTACAATTTTGCTACACGTGCTACATGCAAAGAATTTTCATTTCTTAATTCAATAAAGGCGCCGTGACTTTATTTTTTCAAAATGTTTTCTAAATTTCCATTAAAACATACGAGTATATTAAATTCAAACTATTGTATTTAAAATTTATTTGCTAAAGAAGGACAATCGTAATAACAATAATTAATATAATTATTTAATATATTTTTCGTGGAAAATAATAATTATTAATTAATAATGCTAAAGATTTATATTGATACTGCATGGATTTTAATAGTTCTTTTAATGAAAGAAATTGTAAACAGGATTTCATTCGAAATATCAAAATTTTGCACATTTAAAATACCTGACGTCGAACAGATACATTCCATGTAAAACGCAGATCACAAGGCGACCTTTAAAGAATTAATACAAAATACAATCTCCTTTAAATGATGCATGTTGAACAAATTCACGTAACATTGCAGACATTAGTACAATTCATGCAGCTTGCCATTAATTCATTACTGTTACTAATTAAAAGGCTTCATGCTTTGTGCCTACAATTAGCTCACTTGTGGGAGTCTTCTGTGGTTCTAATAACATTATGCTAATCTTACATTAATTTCAACGACAATTTTAACAATTTTGTGTAGTGTTTTGTATGTTTATAATTTTACATTATTAATATTTTTATAGTGTCGCTATTATTTGCCACTGAAAGAAACTATCTGCTCCTACAATTTCAGGGAAGTAATTTAAAACATTTAAGTAATCATTGTTAAGGAATATTATATATCAAGAAATTGTTTCTCTTTACTAATTATTTGAAATTACGAAATAATTATTTGCATGTGAATATCTTGTTAAGTAAGTAAATACGACACGTGCAAACATGTTTGTTCCCAAACATGCATTTCACGAATTACGATACATCTTTAATTCTTATGCAAAAAGGAAAAATTAAGATTAATGGAGAGAACAGAAATAAAAAATAATATTACAAACAGTAATATTATACAATACAGTAATACAATAAAAGAAAAGAAAAACGTTAATACACTAAAATAAAAGAAATGACACGGTGAAAATTTAAAGGAGAGAATATTGAAGGATACTAAATGTAAAAGAATATTGAAGAATACTAAATGTAAAATTAAAATAGAATTTTCAGAATATTACGTATTAAACTACAATCAACGGCTGCGTTCTCAAGGGGTACATTTACAAACTAATCCGAAACAGTTTTCAGTTCATGTGCAGTAGTGCCGAGACACTGTCGATACAAAGGGAACGACAATACACAAACTCTTAAAGAACTCTTTGCTACACACGATATATAGGGGGATCAATAAGTAGTCTCTCCAATCTAAGATTAAAATGTTAAATATACAATTGAACGTATATATATAATGAATCCGTACGAAACCGCGACGGTCTTGGACAACTCTCAAGGGACGTAAAGGGAGACAGGGCGCAGCGAGTGACTTGTGTCCTTTGCAGCAGTGGCTTTTGGTTAGTTGGCAACACTAACACATTAATAATCCTAAAATCACTCAACAATATATGATTAGTAACGATACAAAAAAAAACGAGGACATTCTGATGTCTGATAATTCGTAAAAGTGGTAGCGATCGCCACTCCCATCAAACAGTCTTATCTCATTTCGCTTCTCTCTAAGCAACTCCAGCTGCATTCGCATAAAGTTGCGCAAGCGCAAGGACAGGCCTCTGTGGTATATCTAATTCGCACAGTTTCCAGCTTTTCATGCATCAGAGAAAATTTGGCTCAGCCCGTAGACTCAGTGCTCTCTCTTTCTCTCTCTTTCTAGTGCGGCTATCCTTCAATTGATAATGCAATTTTCTTTCTTCATAAGACATTACAAGTTTGTCACTTCAACGAGATCTCCTCGTACAAAAGTTTCTCCAAGCTTTTATAAAGATATGCAATAGACTTCTTTTATGCCAAATAATGTACATTGTACGCTAAAAGCATTAAGCAGGTTTACGAAGAAATCCCATTAAGGTGATGATACATTTCACATTGAAGCGCATATTAAAACTAATCTCTATATCTGGAAGATAAAACGCGGCATTTACACGATTAATCGATTTATGGAAATGTAAGCCAAACAAGTATAAGGCTATTTGTTGCAACATTAACTTTTTACAATACATCTTGCTTCTCTGTGCGAAAATTTAATTGTAGCAAAACAGAGCGGAATAGTATTCTCGTTCATTGACGAGTGTCTTGTAAGCCAAATAAATTATTGCGCTTCGTACTAAAGTATTCGATTGCTGAGAAAGAATTCTTATATGTCCATCGACTCGACATTCATAACAAGTGACATAACACCATTGCTGATATTTACAGCCCATTGCGAAAGTTCTCCCTAACGAGATTCACATCCAAATTTTACAGAAACGATCGACAGACTAAAAACCAGACACACTTTACACATCCACTTTTTACAATTCCATTGACAATTTCCATTTCATTCCTCGTCATTCCTGCTTTCTGACAAACAGATCTGGAAACTGCCCTCGACAGTTTGTAATATTTCAGACAGTAGATTCACCCCGATTCCTTTATGCATATCAATTCCTTTATCCAAATTCATTGAACCGATAAAATAAGAATCTGCGTGATTGCTGACAGCGACTTACCTCGTCGAAAAAGACCTGAGTCTTTCGCAAGATGTGCTTGAGCTCAGTTAGCTCCAGGAAGTTACGCTTGAGCGCCTCAGCGTTCTGATTCACTTCCCGCAGCTCGTTCTCCAGCTTCTCGAAGGTGGCCTCCAGGTCGATCATCTCCCGGGGCTGCGGAGCCTCCGGGTTCTCACCGGTATCCAACATTGGGATGCCGTCCTTCTTGATCTCCTTCTCCAGGTAGCGCAGCTTGCGCTCCATCTCGTCGCAACGACGCACCTCGTTGACGAACTTCCGTTGGAAGGCATTGACGTCGGGATTTAACTAAAATGAGATAGATACATTGGTATATATAGACGAGGCTTGATATAACAAGATAAAGGCACAATGACATCGACGTAGAGATAAGGGCACGTTCGATGACCAACAATCGGCGACCAACAGTCTAAGAATGAGAAGATTATTGCTGGTATTGTTGGGAGATGGAATAGAATTATGAGAAAAGTGGCTATTTACGTCGCGAAACTGCACCAGACCGAGCTCGCCGAGCTCGGAGACGCAGGCGTACGCGGCTTCGCTCTGGAGGAACAGCTGACACAAAGTCATCTCCTCGCTGCGGAAGAGCGAGCCCATCTTTGTGGTTGGAAGTAACGTGCCGCGGGGACGATCAAGTGGATTTTATTCCAGGAGCATCGGCTAGCTCGTAGTGACACTCGGCTCGTCTTATCGCCTCCCTAAAACTGCAGCTGTGGTAATCGCGACGGCGGGCCAGTAACGCGATCGATCGATCAGTCACGAGGTACGCGAGCGCAAGTCACGTGGTAGGAGTGACCTCGCTACACCCTTAGAACATATATATATGGAAGCGGAATGCCCATTG